>OVBB01001354.1:0-14603 GCA_900406415.1 Isatis lusitanica | reverse complement strand
TAATATCATAAAATCAAGTGATCAATTCGATTTAAGCATTAAGAACAACAAGAGTGAAGACATCGATTGAATAACCTATTTGTGTTTAATCCCTTAGCTCATGAATTCCTTTGAAAGCCTTAACCTAACTAAGAGATCTACTCAAGCATGAATAAAGAAAACATAGCAATTGAATTAAAAGAATGCATTAATAATAAAGCAGAAATTAAGAGGGTTCNAATACAAGTAGAAAGCTCTTTAGAGGTCTTGAAAACTAAAGCTAAAGGTAAAAGATGATAAAAGATGATAAAGGATGATGAAAGATGATTAATAACCTAAAACTAAAGGGAGTATATATAATAGAGTCTTCTAGGCGGCTGCTCCCTCTTTTTTCGTCATTAGGGTTAGGTCAAAACAACCTCTCTTATTTTTCTCCGATCGGGCGAGCAGGTGCTCGCTAGGTGGCCAAAAATCGGGAGCAGGTGCTCCGAAGTGAAATTGGTAATTCTTCACAGATTCGCCTTCTTTTCTTCCAATATGATTCTTTTCTGCTCCAAATGCTCCAATCACTCTAAACTTCGTCCAAAACTTCCTAATGACCTGAAATGACTCGATAAAGACTAAAAAGACTCGATAAGAACTAAAAACAAATGTTAGAATGAGGTGAAAATGCCTCATATCATTATATCATTGATTGCCTTTATAGTTAGTACTTAAAAGGTTCATAGTTTACACATGTGACTCTTGAATTCAATTGCTTGATGCAACTCTGACTCATCACATTCGGAATGCGTTTACATTAAACTTAAGATTTGATATCTTTTTAAACTTATATATCTGCCTCTGGACCAGGACAAACAAACAAAGTAGTGCTTATATATAAGATCTTCCTCTTTTTACTTGGTTTTTGGTGCTAATCATTTGTCATCACCATTGCTCTGTTAGAATGTTGATTGTCAACAGAGAAAGAATAAACCGAAATATGAGTTTTTCATTAACTGAAACTTGTTATTATTTACATCAACCAAAATTGTTACACTACAACACATTGACTTGTGTCTCTTCATACTTGTGCCTCTCAGAATGAAACAACACAACCCGAAATATCACAAGTCTTCCAAACTCAAATATCAACCAACAGTGCCTCTTTATTGATTTTCGGTCTTACACTATGCTTTCCTTCTCATTCTGACATAGGTAATCTTGGAAATTTTCTTTCAGCAGATAACTATTTATTCTTCTTGTGCTTGAAGATGCTCCAAAACCAACATGACTCTGATACCATGTCTGAATGTTGATTGCCAACAGAAAGAGAAGAATGAACTGAAATATGCACTTTTCATTAACTGGAACTTGTTATTATTTACATCAACCAAAATTGTTTATATAAAAAACAAACAGACACTACATACAATACGTTGACTTATGTCTCTTCGTATTTGTGCCTCTCAAAATGAAACAACACAACTAGAAACATGACAACTCTTGACCAAACTCAATTATCAACCAACATGCTCTACCATAGTTCTTAAAGAATTCGGCATTTGCAGAAGATAAAAAAGAGAAGAGTTAAGACTTCGAAAAAGATTTATCAAAACCAAAAAGGTTTTTATAGCTTCTAAGATAGATGATCATAATTACATAAGCTTTTTTGTGTAAAGTCTTTACAGCTTATGTCTATAACTGTTTGTAATAACAGAAGAAGATCAAGCTATTTATCGGTTGAAGTTTTTGCCAAGCTCAGATATACGCTTCGTAGTGGTAGAAAAACCTTGATTTGTATGGAGTCACGGGTGCAAGTGCAACTTTATTACTCCTAAAGAATTAAAAATGGTGCAATAAGGTTCCATGAAATTTATTCTAATAATACAAAAAGTTCCAAATATTAAACAACCAAACAAAAGTTGAATACTCTCTGAATAAATCCAGTACAAAATAAATAAATAAAAAAGAAAAGAAAATCTCAGCCAAGCTACTGAATGGTCTTTGAAAACATCAACTGATCTTCACAACGTTTGTCTCATGAGCACTAGCGTCTAAGCTATACCAGGTCAGCAGATTCACGGGAAAATGGAGGAACACAAATCGCAGGATGGCCACAGATAAGCGTCTTTATTGTCGTCGTACTTTTCGCGAAATAAGCCCTCCCATCTCCGTATAATATAAGCCAAGTTTCTACCGTAGATAGTAGTACATTCGCCTGATAATTTTCAATTTTAAGGTGAGTGTAGAGAAAACAAAAGAATGCTACAAATGAAACGAAATTTGATTCTATAAAACATGTTTTTCGTTACCATCAGTTTTTTTAGTTCTCTTAGAGGCATTTAAGCGAGTAGGATTAGCGTTCTTCCTCTGTCTTTTTGAGTTCCTCTTACTTGTTGTTGATGAATCTTTTTCCTCTGGTACAGTTTTCGAGAGCTTGTTGATGATTTGATCATTGGTCAACTTGTTGTCTTCTTCTTTCGACAGTTCATGAACATGCTGTTTCGTTTCATCAACACTCATTTCATCTGCAGCTCATACATGAAGACAAAAGGACGTAAAAAAACTTCAACTAAATACATTTTCAGAAACAGTAACAAGAAGACAAAGCTCAAAACCCATTAGAGAACAAAATACTTTTTTTATAAGAACCCATATTCATTACTACGTTCCAAGGATAAGTCAAGCAATGAGTCCAAAATGGTTTCTTGAAGAGCCACCTTTCACTACTAAGTTCAAAGAACATCTCCCGACATAGGCAAAGAAAGTTTCCTCTTTTGTGGTTCGACTCATCAAATCAACTAGAACAGTAAAAGACCCACCAACAGAACTAGCATTCCCAATCATTAAACTTCCAAAAGTCAAATAATTAAGATGAAGAAAATCAAGAATACAGCAGTAAATTAGTAAAACCATCACTACGTTCATCTTCACCAGTTTTTGTTTTAAAACTTTGAAACTTTCAGTTCTATTTGAGTTAAAACTAACGCAAAAAAAACTAACTCCGAAACAATTCTGAATCACCTTTGCAATTCAAGACCAAATTTCGATAAATCTTGAGAAGCTTTAACTCTATAAACTATGAAACCTAAAGAAGAATTACCGTAGAGAGAAGAGTCCATGACAGAGAGAATTGTAGAAAGCCTAATCAAACCCACATCACCATAAGAACCACACCAGAATCCTCAAAACCTGCAATGAAAGAAAGAAAGAAAATGACATTACAAAAAAAGGAGCTTTGGGGTATGATCATGTAGAAAGTAGATTAGAGCGAGTCAATCAAAGGGTGGTTTAATTAATGTCTTATGCAATATGTATGATATGAAAACTTTTGAATTATAAGGAATTTATTTGCAAAAATAACAAAGCGATAATCATAAATTAGATAAATAAGTTTTTTTGGGAAAATTTTAAAAACACCCAAAATATTAAGAACTTAAATAATTTTTGTAAAGAAATTTCAATTGTTTATTTTGTGGAAATTTTTCAATTTTTTTGTTTCTTAGTCTTCATATCACATATCCAGATTAATTTCAGAGAAACTTCTGATTAATTCTAAGGATGAATATGTCCGTTAACAATGGATTTTCTTACAAATCCATCAACGGTAAAACACTTAAGGCCGAACTCAAAATGACAAAAAAACACCCAACATAAAATGTTTACACAAATTTGATTGATTCCACAACTGCAATGAGTTTACACCTTGAGGTTGAGGCCATCATGCTACTATGTGCGACATAAACTCAATCATTTCAGTAGCCATTCAATTTTATATCATATATTTTCAGAAGAAAAAGCATCACATAGATCACTAAAGACACTATTTAAAAACAAATATGCATAAAACTAAAACTTTATGTGTGTAAATTTATACTAATAATTTTTGAAAATGATGTTATGTAATTACAGATCGAAACATTTGACTTTAATTTCTTTTACTTCACAATTTCATGGAGTTTTTATGATTATTTAGAATCTAAGATCTAAACCAAAATTTAGATAATCAATATACATAATCTTTAATCTACTCGAGAATTCAATGCGAAGATATTTATGTAGTGAAATAAATCAAAAGCTGGATTGTACATACCTTAGAAATTAGAGCGGAATTGAACGTTTTTTTTAATTGTTGAACGAAACTAACAATTTATGAATCCACACCTGTGAAACTAGATCGATAGTTTTGGTTGGTGAGTATGAAATCTCATTTTTGGATGCGCCGCCATTTTACTAAAATAAACATATAGTCTCTATTTATAATGAAAATTGTGTACCCTTCTCCTCTTAAAAACCCTAAAATCATAGTCGCATCTATGAAAAATATGACCCAAAGTATATATTGTGTACCGCTCTTCCTAGAAAACGTTGTGAAAATAAAATAAAACAATGATACATTTTGTTTTCTTTGCATATGTTTATTTTTTGGAGAGAATATTATTTCTACTATACTAATTGAGAAATCATTTCTTATGTGTCGGATTCACGTTAATTCTTACCAAGGTTAATTACAAATGTAACCATAACAATTAATATTATTATATTTAGTTATCATTATTAATATTATATTTTTGTTACTTTTTCTCTTAATAATATTTTGGATTATCTTTTAAATAGCAAAAAATAGTAGATATATTTTTAGATTTAAATGGTGACTATTAGTTTTTTAAGATTATTTTCTAATTTTATATGATTTTAACAATCTGCATGAGATAGCATGCGCTAACATGCATGTTTTTTTTTGTTATAAGATGATATGTTTTATAGCTTTATTTTGATTATAAATATTTTCTAGTGTTTTGATGAATTTTTAATTTGTTGTAATTCTTGATCATTCTTGTAATTATTTTTTCATATATTATATTATAAATACTAGAAGAATACCCGCGCATACGCACGGGCTTTTATTCGTTAAATATTGGTAAGTCGATAATTAATATTATAATCATTATGTATTAGATGTTATATATCTAAGTTAAGATTGATATAATTTTTATTTTAGTATCCACTGGTTTTTGATAGACTATATTTTAGATTTTTAATATTTTATAACTTGATATATTACATATCCATCCATGTTTTAGATGTCATATACAACATTTAAGTTACATTAAAATTTGTTTTGTATCTATGAACAAATAAAAGGAGAATGGTATTGCTTCATTGGAGGGTTGAAAATGTTGCTGCCCATTCTTAACCATTTCCAGTGGTATTTGGTTTTCTTCTCCTAAAATTATATTTTGTAAAGTTAACATAAGATCTACATGTGCACAATTGTCTTAACTTTATCCAGTAGAAAGCCAAGTAAAGTATACCAATCGTTTCTTTTTGTTTTACCTATTTCCACATTTTTTTAATTCATGTAGTATCAAATTTTATATTGTTTGGCTAACATAATTTTTCAAATCTGATGCTTTTCATTTTTCTTATGCTATTTTCGACTGAGCAAAGCTATTTCAATTCATGTGGAACAAATGATTTCATGATATCATATTTCATTTTCCTTATGCCATTTCCGACTCAGCAAAGCTATTTAAATTCAGAGGCACAGATGATTTCATGATATCTCAGTTAGTTGTACTGATTTTAAACAAAATTAAACTCTAAGCACAAAGAACGAACACTAACTTCACCTGAGAAAGATCATCCCATAAGTAGTCACTCAAATTCATGTACATGTGTTCAAGAACAACCAATAATCCAACTTTATTAATCCGAAGAGAGAAGAAGGGTAACAACTCTTCTTGCTCCAATACTATTTTTGCTTTGATACCCAAAGCTAGAGGCAAAGTTTGATCCATTGAGGAGACGGAGAAGGTGACAAGGCTATCTGACCTGATATGGGAATATGAGAATTAGTGAGTTGAATCTTCTGGGTTGAAAGGATTGGATGAGTAATTAGGTGATTAAAGATACAAACAAATTGTGGATCGTAGGAGGAGTTTCGCGATTGATGGCAAGATGAAGAAGGGAGGGGAGAGTTAGGGTTAGCAAATTTATAGAATTAGAAGGTGAATCAGGGTTAGAGATCGAAGCAGAAATAAAAACAGGAGACAGACAAAAAAAATGCTTGTGGGGAGCTTAGGTGTCAACTAGGAGAGACTCCAAAGACTTTCATATAGTAGATTCACTTGTTCCTCGTAGTCTTTTATTCATCTGAGTTATAATATTACAATTTTGTTTTGTACTTTTTATTCATCATATTGGGAATGCATTTGCATAATTAAACTTATATCATTTGATTGTTTTTAGATTTCTTTTAGATTTGGGTGTGATGTTCTAGACATAGATATTATTCACTTCTCTGGACCCCGGACCAACAAACAGAGTAGGTGCTACCATTTGTTATCAGTTATCACCATTGGTATACTATATTGGTCATTTATTAAAAAAATTCAGCTTTTTTCACACCAAATAAAAAATACAACTTCAGATAAATTTTTCAAATCAAAAGAGTTTTTACAGCTTTCAGAATGAACATAAGCTGTTTGTTGAAAATATGCACAAATTCTTAAAGCTTCTGCTATAACTACTGTAAAAACAGAAGCATATTAAGCTATCTATCTGTTGAAGTTTTAGGCAAGCTTACATATGCTCAGGATATGCTTAATTAGTTAAGGTCGATAAACCTTGAGTGTAAATGGTTGTCAAAAATATACTAGAGGAATAAAATGAGTAGAATAAAAGTTAGTGAAATAGATTATTTTTACGCTGAGTTATTCCTCTCCCTTTTAATAGAGTAACAACTTCTAGTTTCTACAGTCACAAAGACCTTTGCCTGATCATTTTCAATTTTCAGGTGAAAGTAGAGAAAACAGAAGAATGCTACAAATGAAACGAAATTTGATTCTACAAAACATGTTTTCCATTACCATCAGTTTTGTTAGCTCTCTCAGAGGCATTATAGCGAGTAGGATTAGCGTTCTTCCTCTGTCTTTTTGAGTTCCTCTTAGTTGTTGTTGATGAATCTCTTTCCTCTGGTATAGTTTCCGAGAGCTTGTTGATGATCTGATCATTGGTCAACTTGTTGTCTTCTTCTTTCGAAACTTCATGAACAAGCTGTTTCGTTTCATCAACATTCATTTCACTATGTTTAATTGGGTTACCTGCAGCTCATACATGAAGTAAAAAGGACGTAAATTTACATGTTAACAAAATACCTTCTTTTTTCGAAGAAACCACATTCATCACTACATTCCAAGAATAAGTCGAGCAAATGAGTTCAAAAAGGTTTCTTGAAGAGCCACATTTCACTACTCACTACTAAGTTCAAAGAACATCTCCAGACACAAAGAAAGTTTCCTCTTTTATGGTACAACTCATCAAATCAACTAGAACAGTAAAAGACCCACCAACAGAACTAGCATTCCCAATCATTAAACTTCCAAAAGGCAAAAAGATTAGGATGAAAAGATCAAGAATACAGTAATTCTAAAAACAGCAGTAAATTAGTAAAACCATCACTACGTTTATTTTCACGAGTTTTTTTTGTCTTAAGTTTCAATCTATCTATCAATACTATTTGAATTAAAACTAACGCAAAAACTAGGTCCAAAACTATTCTCAATCATCTTTACAACTCAAGACCAAATTTCGATAAATCTTGAAAAGCTTTTGTATCCTAAAAACTATGAAACCTAAAGAAGAATTACCGTCGAGAGAAGAGTCCATGACAGTGAGAATTATAGAGAGCCTAATCAAACCCACATTACCATAAGAACCACACCAGAATCCTCAAAACCTGCAATGAAAGAAAGAAAGAAAATTACATTACCAAAAGAGATAATTTATACTGTGCCCAAAAGTATTTTGCATGTTTTTTTGTGTATCAATTTTATATGAGTTTGATCTTAATTTGAGCTAATCAAATACTTATTAAAAAAAATCTTGCAGTCAATCAAAGTTTGGTGTAATGTTTTATGCAATATGTATGATATGAAAACTGTTGAATGTTATAAAGAATTTATTTCCAGAAATAACAAAGGGATAATTATAAGAGAAAGAAATAAGATTTTGGGCAAATTTTGAAAATACCCAATAATATTGAAAACTTAAATCATTTTTGAAAATAAATTTCAATTGGTTATGTTTCTTAGTCTTTGCATCACATTTCCAGATTAATCTCATCGAGACTTCGATTAATTCTAAGGATAATATGTCCGTTTAGCAATGGAATTTTTTACAAATCCTCAAGAGTAAAACAACGAATTAAGGCCGAACTCAAAGTGACAAAACACCCAACATAAAATGTTTGCATAATTAAAGTCGATTGATTCCACGAAGTTTACACCCTTGTATTTGAGGTCGAGGCCATCATGATCCTATGTACAGCATAAACTCAATTATTTCACTAATCATTCTAGTTTTTATATGTATTTTCAAAAAAAATCATCACAGAGATTGGTAATTCATGTATACAATATTAAAGACACTGTTTTTCTTTAATATATATGCGTAAAAACCAAAAAACTTATGTGTAGAAATTTGTACTATTAATTTTATGAAAATGTTGTTATGTGTTACAGATCCAAANGGGGGGGGGGGGGGGGGATTTAGTGTTTATCTAGAGTCTAAGATCTATAAGAAATTTTGGACAATCAATAGATATAATCTCTAATCGACTCATATATTAAATATGAAAATATCTATGTAGTAAAACAAATCAAAAGCTGGGTAGTACATACCTTAGAAATTAGAGTAGAATGAAACGTTTTTCTATTTGAACGAAACCAATAGTTTATGAATCCACCCTGCGAAACTAGATTAGGATTTTTGGTTAAAGTGAGTACGAAATCTCATTTTTGTGTGCGCCGCCATTTTATTAAGACTAACATGAAATCTGTATTTATAAACAAAATTGTGTACCCTTCCCCTCTTGAAAACCCTAGAATAATAGTCGCATCTATTAAAATATGACTTCAAGCAAATATTGTTTATCCCTCTCCCTAAAAAGCATTGTCAAAATAAAATAAAAAGAATGATACATTTAGTTATTTTTTTAGTTCTTAAATTAAATTACTTTTGTTAGTTTAAAGATAAAAAATGCAAAAATATCTATGTAGTGAAACAAATCAAAAGCTGGGTTGTACATACCTTAGAAATTAGAGTGGAATGAAACGTTTTTCTATTTGAACGAAACCAATAGTTTATGAATCCACCCTACGAAACTAGATTAGGATTTTTGGTTAAGGTGAGTACGAAATCTCAGTTTTGTGTGCGCCGCCATTTTATTAAGACTAACATGAAATCTGTATTTATAAACAAAATTGTGTACCCTTCCCCTCTTGAAAACCCTAGAATAATAGTCGCATCTATTAAAATATGACTTCAAGCAAATATTGTTTATCCCTCTCCCTAAAAAGCATTGTCAAAATAAAATAAAAAGAATGATACATTTAGTTATTTTTTTAGTTCTTAAATTAAATTACTTTTGTTAGTTTAAAGATAAAAAATGCAAAAATATCTATGTAGTGAAACAAATCAAAAGCTGGGTTGTACATACCTTAGAAATTAGAGTGGAATGAAACGTTTTTCTATTTGAACGAAACCAATAGTTTATGAATCCACCCTACGAAACTAGATTAGGATTTTTGGTTAAGGTGAGTACGAAATCTCAGTTTTGTGTGCGCCGCCATTTTATTAAGACTAACATGAAATCTGTATTTATAAACAAAATTGTGTACCCTTCCCCTCTTGAAAACCCTAGAATAATAGTCGCATCTATTAAAATATGACTTCAAGCAAATATTGTTTATCCCTCTCCCTAAAAAGCATTGTCAAAATAAAATAAAAAGAATGATACATTTAGTTATTTTTTTAGTTCTTAAATTAAATTACTTTTGTTAGTTTAAAGATAAAAAATGCAAAAATATCTATGTAGTGAAACAAATCAAAAGCTGGGTTGTACATACCTTAGAAATTAGAGTGGAATGAAACGTTTTTCTATTTGAACGAAACCAATAGTTTATGAATCCACCCTACGAAACTAGATTAGGATTTTTGGTTAAGGTGAGTACGAAATCTCAGTTTTGTGTGCGCCGCCATTTTATTAAGACTAACATGAAATCTGTATTTATAAACAAAATTGTGTACCCTTCCCCTCTTGAAAACCCTAGAATAATAGTCGCATCTATAAAAATATGACTTCAAGCAAATATTGTTTATCCCTCTCCCTAAAAAGCATTGTCAAAATAAAATAAAAAGAATGATATATTTAGTTATTTTTTTAGTTCTTAAATTAAATTACTTTTGTTAGTTTAAAGATTA
The DNA here is from genome assembly GCA_900406415.1 of Isatis lusitanica. Taxonomy (NCBI): domain Eukaryota; kingdom Viridiplantae; phylum Streptophyta; class Magnoliopsida; order Brassicales; family Brassicaceae; genus Isatis; species Isatis lusitanica. The sequence goes on along the minus strand of OVBB01001354.1, from coordinate 4,376 downwards.
AAAATGCATTTAAATCTTGTATTATAATACTTTTTGAGTTTTTAAACTAAATTTGAATTTTATTTATTTTTTATTTTTATGATAAAATAGTTCAATGAAAATTAAACATTTAACTGTCGATACATGTTAAAAAATATTGATGTGTGAACATTGAGAGACTTTTAAGTATTTTAGATAAGTAATTGGATGTAATTATATATTATATTATAATAACAAGAAAGAAAGTGATTTATAAAATTGAAGATATGTAATAGATTGTGTTTGTGTAATGTAATTTTAAGACTCTTGAATAATTTAGGTATATAATTAGATCTGCAGAAGTGTTTTTTGACCTGATGAGGTATAAATATAACCAAATTAAAATATTTTCGAACTTTAATTTAACAACCAAAATGTAGTATATTGAGAGAACCAAAGATCAAAGATTTGATCTTCTTTTTATCTTAACTAGCCATAAATTTTTGAAATATGTCAATCAATGGAAGCAAATAAAAATCAGATTTTTGTTATTTTTTTCCTTATCATGGTTATTAAGCTAGAACTCAGATTTTGTTTAACTCTAAAAGTCTATAGAAAGAACTCATAGGAACACATGTATAAGCATAAGTGATATATTGAGAATACAGTAGCCATGAATTGCAAGATTGGATTCATGAGATTCGTAATGATTTATTCGAAGATCATCCTACTTTTCACTATACAAACTACTTTTTCAATAAGAAATTAATCCAATCTTCGAATATTTTGCGTTTGTTAGTGGATTAATTTCTTAGTTTGTAAAATAAGAAAAACGAAAAAATTTAAAATAAAATAAGAAATTAATCCACTTGTTTTTATCTTTTTATTAGTTTGTTCATTGGTTTAAAACATACATAAAAAATAATTTGAGGTCATTTTCTTTATTTACTAGTTTGCTTAAATTTCAGGTTAATGAGTACTTCCAATCCAAGTTCAAGTAGTTCGGTTACTTTTGGTAAATACTACCAATCTGAACACGTTAGTTATTAACTAACAGTACACAAAAAAAATCAGAGAATGCGATTAGAACCAGTGGCGTAGCCACATGGTCCAAGAGGGGGGCAGCTGCCCCTGATGAATTTTAAAATTTACATGTAAAACTCTATAGAATTTTGATTATCACTATTATTTTTAGCAATTCTACACCTAGTTCTTTGAATATTTTTAATACTGCCCCCCATGAATTTTATCTCTACATTCGCTACTGATTAGAACACCAAAAATCCTTAACAGCATTTGGAACAAGCAACGTTTTTTAAGAAAGTGAAATTTCCTCTATAAACTTAGGAAAACTCTGCTCAAAAACATGATTTTTGAGAAAGTGGGTTTGCAAAGTTCATTGACTGGTTTTAACTTACATAAAACGTTTTTCCTTATCTTAGAAAACGTTTTAACAATTCCAAAATCTATCTTAGTTCTAAACAAACAAAAAAACTCTCTAGGAAGATTCAAATTCATGTTAGCAAATAGAAAACCTTTTGGCTTAAAGAACTTATCATGTGTGAGTTGGAACATTTAGTCAAAACAGATTTTTTAAACCAAATGGTTTTTCCTCTTGAGCAGAAATCAACACAAACAAATTAGGTTCACTCCTAACCAAATCAATTTCCTTACAATGCTTTCTTGGGTAGTCACAAGGAAATAACATAAAGATTGATTTTGGGACTAAGTGGATTGACTGCTCCCAGGCCACTAACCAAAGGCAAACTCCTTTGTGTTTCTTTTGATGATTCTTCTTATAAGACTTGTGAAACAAAATCAATACCACTGGGTTGCACTGATTCTAAGTTGGTTAATTTTCCAGGCACAAAATCAGAGTGAATAAAGGGGAGATCACATTTAGCTTCCAATGATTTCCTGAAACAGGCGAGATGATTCACAGCTTTAGTTTGTCCTTCTTTGTTGCTGTTCATGAACTGTTGAGTGTAGGGGTGGGATAACGGGTATTTACCCGTAGGGTACCCTAAAACTTTATCAATATTCTGTACCTATACCCTACCCTCTTAACCAAAATAAATGCGGGTATTTATTGGGCGGATACCCTTAATTAAATTACCCTAACGAGTTTACCCTTTAGGGTATAAGGTACCTTTAGGTTTTTTTTTAATAGTTAAAAGTTGTAAAATGACATCGTTATAAAAAAAAATCCCAATTTAACAAATCTTCTTCTTCCTCACTGCGACTGATTTCAATTGAGGACTTATGGCTTGAGATTTTCTATTTGGAATTTCTGGGTTTCTACCATTTCGGTTTTGTAAGCGAAATCTGAAGTTGGATCCTTAAACTTCTGGTCTTAAAGCTCCCCCTTTCGATTCAGATTTTGTATTAAGTTTTTCATGGTTGTCTTGTTTGCTATAAAGATTTGTATAAAGTTTTTCATGTTTTGACCTTTGATCGGATGCTCAAACTTAGCTTTTTATCATGTTTTAGCCTTGGTTTGATCATCTTTTCTGGCATTTCTCTTTCAATTTGTAGAAATGGATCAATAGTCAATATCATTATTGGAAAGATTAAGAGCCGAGGAAGAGTATAGAAGAGCCGAGGAACAGACAGAAGCAATGGATGAGGAAGATGAAATAGTGTCTCGGGAAGCATCAACTACTCAAGCAACTCAAGCTACTGAAGCTACTCAAACGGTAACCACTTCTAACAAACGAAAAAAGTCATTTGTTTGGTATGAATTTAGATCTCTCGGAGTAGAAAATGATGGAAAAAGAAGGAGTAAGTGCATACATTGTAGTAAGAAGCTGTTTAGTGAATTAGGTGGGGGAACAACAGCTTTGAGACGCCATTTAGATACTTGTCCAAATAGGCCTCCAGAGTTTAGTCAAAATAGGTAGTTGTATGATCCTAAAATAGACCGTGAGATGATTTCTGAGATTATAATCTATCATGATCAGCCTTTTCGATATGTTGAATATGAAAAGGTCCGAGTTAGGGACAAATACTTGAATCCCAGTTGTGAGCACATATATAAAAAAACTGCTGGAGCTGATGTGTATAAAAGGTTTCTATTGGAGAAGGAAAAGGTGAAACATGTATTATCAGAATACAAATGACGAATATCTCTAACAGCAGATATGTGGACTGCTAAACATACCATGCAAGGATATATGTGTTTGACTGCTCATTTCGTAGATGAAAGTTAGAGACTGCACAATACAGGGTATTTTTATGGTAGTTTACGAAATGGTACTTTCTGAGAGGGTACCCTAGCGGTTAGGATAGGGTAGAGTAATTTTACCCAAAGTCCCACCCCTAACCGTCGCATCAGAGTCAGCATTCAGTGTTGGAGGTCGAGTCTTGAGTCCGTTCAGAAACCACCTCCTCCCGAAAAATGTCCAAGCACTACTGTGCACTTGGAATTGGTTACGTGGCTTCGTGGAGCTAGAAGGTAGAGATATTAAATAATAACACAAATAGTATTAGTCTTAATAGTCTTATGTTTGATTAATTCATGTGTTTTAACTTTTAGGTGATGTCGAAGATTACTTTGACAAGGAGAACGATTCTACAACGGTGGCAAGTAGTTCGGGAGTATGAGGTAATTAGCTTTAGCTGCCACTTATAATTGGCCAAGATGTATAAGCATTAGTATTGCCTTTGTTTGATGATCTCTTTTTGATGGGTTCGTTTGCAGGTTGCTCAGATATGGTAATGCGGTTTAGAAGTGTGATGATGGGGTTTTGGGTTGAAGTGTGATGTTTTTACTTTGAAGTATTGAAGTGTGATGTTATAACTTATAAGGTTTTTATTATTTTGAAGTATAGAAGTGTAATGTTTTTAATTTTCTTGAATTTGGCCAGTTCAGATTTATATTATTGTCTTTTTTATTTGAAAATGATTGATATTTTTAATTTTTTTTATTTGAAAATGATTCATATTTTAAATTTTTTTTATTTGAAAATGATTCATGTTTTAATTTTTTTTTTATTTGAAAATGATTCATATTTGTACTCGTTCTTCATTAAAACCGTTTAAACTGAAAAGTAACATATAGGGTACCCTAGGATAATCCTAAATCTTTAGGGTATTGTTTGGGTTACCCTAACAATACAGGGTATTTTTAGAGTAGTTCACGAAAGAGTAATTTCTGAGAGGGTACCTTAGCGGTTAGGATAGGGTAGAATAATTTTACCCAAAGTCCCACTCCTAGTTGAGTGTAATTGAGTCTCCACATTCTCTTTGACGTTGTTCTCAGCGTCTCTATAAACAATAGCATTTTTGTCGCGTTTAATAGACAGTTCCTTTTTAGGACAACTTTGTTTCGTCTTAGTTGTTTCAGTACTAATGGAGTGGGGAATGGCGAGTGGCTGGACTTTTCTTTTGGCTATTCTTCATGGAGTAAGTGTTTCCAG
>OVBB01001350.1:0-12854 GCA_900406415.1 Isatis lusitanica | reverse complement strand
AAAAAAAAAAAATAAATAACACAAAGATAACGTCTGAATCAAAAAATACTTAACAAAAAAAAAAAAAGTAACTCAAGCAAAAAATAATAGAAAAGAAAAAAAGCAAAAAGGAAAATGGATAGTTTTTGCTAAAAAAAGAAAAAGAAAAATAAACAAAATAAGTACTCACACACATGTTAATAGCAAAAAAAAAGGCAAAAAGTGACTAACAAAAAAAAAATAAAGGAAAAAGGACTTAATCAACATCTCTAATGCCTATATAAAAAAGTTAGTTCTTTCATAATTTACACCAAATATTCGAATACATTACAGTCAAACATAATACCTCTCTCTCAAAGAAACAATGGATTCAGAAAATTATTTAACATTAGATCAGTTAAATAAAAAAACGCCATTATCATCGTATGGTGGTTCGTATTACTCGAAAGTGGGAAGCAAAAAATTTAAAGAAAAACAATGAGCTCATAGAAATAAATTTGTTCTTTCTTGATGAAAATGTAATTTCAATTTCCCTTCAAATTAATATTTAATTACTATATTACTATTATTAAAAAAATTATTATTTCAATACAGGATAATACTATTCAAGGTTCTCTACATCCTTCTCTTCAATAAAAGTTTGGAAATGGACTTTGTGAAGAAAATCTTATTGAAATTTGTAATTTGTAAATTTTAATGTGCAAGATTGCAATAAGGCTTACAAAATCTCAGATCATAAATTCCAAACTAGAGTTACTAAAAGAACAATAATTACTTTCATGGGACAACAATTTGGTCAAATATCTTCAGAAACATTCTGATTTTAAGCTTATGAGGATTTTGCTCAATTACAAAATACAACGGGTGATTTATACGGTATAGTCATAGTTTTTAAATACTTTAACGCAACTTTAATCTTATCTAAAACAAATATATTATGCGGGTTATCAATTTCAGATTTCAAATATTTTTTTTCCTCACCCGCGTATCACGCGGGTCTTATTCTAGTTAATATATAAAAGTTGAAGCAATAGTGCTCTAAAGGTGTCCACATAGAATTTAATTTAAAAATAACCAATAGTATAATTCCACATCAACATTTGAATTAAAAAAAGTTTCTAAATTTTATAATTGTATTGTTAATAGAAAAATCCATAAGATAAGGAAAATATCTATAGATTTAAATTAAACAAAAAATTAACTTAACATTAGATTAAGAAACTTTCTAATTTAAAATATAAGATAAGGAAATTATCTATAAATTTTTATTGAATAAAAGATCAACATAATATTAGATTATGAAACTTTTTTATTTTAAAATTTAAAATAAGTTAATCTAAAATAAATAGATATATCTTGGATATATAAAATTTTATATTTTTAGAGCTTTAATTGATTTTCTTTTTTTTTATAATTTAAATCTAAATATCATATATTTTAACCTTTTAGTATTTGAATATAATGGATATGAGATTATGCTAAAAATATATATATTTTAATCATTTTTATTATTATTTGATTAACTTTTATATACTAGATTAATTGTGAAACTAATAAAAAAAATTGTTCATTCACTTCACCTGCTTTTCAAGTGCTTATAAAACTGATTTAGTGATCATTTATTTCATCTAATATTAAACTAAATGTAATAATTTAATTCAAATATTGAGTTATTATTTTGAATAATCTTTAATAATTTTTGATTGGTTACAAAAAAAAAAAACAGAACCTATTGATAAATTAATATAACAAGTTGAAGAATGTAATGACTAGAATTAGTAATATAGTGATAGTTTTAACAAAATAATAAGAGTTCCTTTAGAGCTTCAAAGAATAAATATGATTGATATAAAAAATTATTGGACCATACTTTAGAGTGTTTGCATTTACTTTAATTGTTATATGATGTACTAATAATTATCATTAACTTTTTAAATTTAAAGTTTGTCAATATTATTGAATTTCATACAAACATATAGTAACAGTTTTTTCTACATTTCTCGAGTTTCTAAACTGCGACTTAATATTATGAAGTAATAGATTTATTGTTAGATATGTACGTTTTTCTTTGAAACACGTATTTACATAATTTCGAAAGACTTATTAGTTTTCCACATATTTGTTTCATAGTCTTTTTTTCTCTAACCATACCCTTTAATATTAATTGAGAAACACCAATAGAGATTCTTGCCACGTGTCTCACCAAGAACAATTTAAAAGAAAAGTAACCAATGAAATATTTATATTCAGTCATGTCATTAAAAACTATTAAATTTATTTAAAAATATAGTAGCTCATTAATAGATATAATATATTAGAACCACAGGTCATTCAGAATTCGTAACACATCTCCTTTTGCAAATAAAGAATTCTCGCTCATCCCTGAAATATCTTCTCGCTTCTCTCCAAATTTTTAAACGCTTAAATTGAACAAAAAATTACAACTATGCAATAACATGTAATATGTTAATAAGTCAGTGTATTTTGGATAGAAATATATTTAGAATGTTATACCATAAATTAACTGTTCGTTTTATAAAAAAATAATTTAATTTTAAATAGATTATAAAATGAATTTATGAATATAGGCTCGAATATTTTAATCTAGTATTTAGTTAATTTTAATAGACTTTAATAGGTTTATCACATATTTGTTTTCTTTAGGCCATAGATTTAGTTAATTTCAACATAGTTAGTAAATTTGTCACATATGTGTTTTTTTTTGCACAACTTTAGTTAATTTTTACAGTCTTAATAAGTGTGCCACAGAGTGTCTTTTTCATTTTTGATAAATATTTAATTAATTTTGACAGATTTAATAAATTTGTGACATATTTATTTCTTTTTAGCCATAGATTTAATTTATTTCGATAGATTATTTAGGGTTTTATATATTCGTTTATTTTTCCCATAGATTTATATGGTTTTCTTTGCCACATAATTATTTTATTATATATATATATACTTACCCAATTATAGATTAACCAAATTAAATCAGAGTAAACCAAAGCAAATCGGTTAAACCAAATTAAACCAATTTCCCTCCTTTTCTTAATAGCGGGGCCGGTGGTGATGCATAGGTTCATATTACTCACCAGCCTTCATTACGCAAGTAACCATACGTCATCATGACGTATATTTTGTCCGCGCTCCTGTGGTCAATATGCTTCAAGTTTCATCCACTCGTTGTCGAGTGGTAAAGAGATATGGACATTTTCTTTCGGCATATTTGCGTATTCGGAGAGAGAGTTCTATCTGTAGGTTACATCTCCTCTAAAAAATAGTTTAACTTTCCACAGATTTATGATTAATTCTGAGTTATAATAAAACATAATGTTTATTTTATTTTATTTTAAGCAAAAAATGTTTATTTCACGTTTAAATGTTCAAATTTCATATTTTATAGTCATGCAAATTTGGATACTTCATTTGTCAATTTTACAATTAACAAATTAAATTAAATTCAAATTTAAAGAAGTGGACCAATGAAATGATAATGTTCTTGAAAAATTTGTGATGTTAAAATAATGCAAGTTGAATGCAAGTTGGCTCATTCGAAATAAATATGGCAAGCCAAGACACTTCATAATAAACTACCAAAACTTCAAGATCAAGTCACAAGACTCCCAACTAGATGCATAGCGGGTGCGGTTGCGCGAGTTTGCGGAAGCGGGCGGTTGCAGTTATTAGCAATATTTAGCGTTTTGTACGATTGGTATAGCGGTTGAAAACTGTTGCGTTTGCAGAACATTTTGACTGGTTGACAGCGGGTGATAATAGCGGTTTAATATTAAAATAATAAAATACATAAAATATATAATTTATATAAAAAGTAATTATATATAAAAATATGTAAAATTAATATGTAAAGACTAAAAGCTAAATCATATAATAAATAGTTAAATAAATATTTTTAAAAGTCTAAAACAATTTTCTGTATAAAAACTTAATTATATAAACAGATATATATATATTTAACTAATATGTATATATTATACATTATCAAATGAAAAATAAAATATAAAATTTTAAAAGGTTTGAATTATTTTATAAAATATATAGTTACATATATAAATTTTAGTTGATAAATAATATATATACTAAGAATAAGAATTTAATATAAAAATGGTGGAAGCAATGGCAAAATCAGTAAAACAACAATGTGATCGGTGAAAAGAAATGGGAGTCATCTAGAATTGCAAAAGGAATTTCGAACAAAATCTGAAAGAGAAAAGGTGATGAACACAGAGAGAGTAAGAAAAAACAAATAGAAAAGAGGCAAATTCAGTTTTCCAAATTGAGTATAGTAAGAAAATTATCTTAAGAAAAGAACATACTTATTATGAGAATTTGTTATATATTACATTAATTCATTTTTATTATCTGAGTCACTTTTTTATTTGTTATTTAAGAAACTTATTTAGATTTGAGAAATTTTTCTATTAAATGTGATCATCCAGAGATAAATATAATTGGGAAAATTGGAATTATTAGTTTTTTCTGCAAAAGATAAAATCTAAAAGTATATTATTTATTCGAACACACAAGAAAAAAAAAAGAACTCTTACTATTAGGTGTTTAATGGCCCATGTTTTGATACAGCTGTATGATATGTGTGTTATTTCACAAATTCGTAAGCGATGTTGGCTTAGAGTTATAGAAACATATAGTAACAATTTTTTCTAGATTTCTCGAGTTTATCAATTGCGACTTAATATTATGAAGTAATAGATTTATTATATTTATTTCTTTGAAACCACATATTTACATAATTTTGAAAAACTTATTAGTTTTTCACATATTTGTTTCATAGTTTTTTTTTTCCTCTCTAACCATATATCAATATGTGGAAAACTAATAAGATATAATGTTTTTCATATATTAATTGAGAAATACCAAGAGAGGCTTCATTACGCAACTAACCATACGTCATCATGTGTGCATCACTCATGCATACGCATTAACCTAGTGTTCGTAGTGTTAGATCAATTTTTATTGAGTGGGTCCATCAGTCATGTACATTTTGTCAGGAGTCTTGTGGTCGAGTGGTAAAGAGACGAGATTGGGGTGTCAGTATGCTTCAAGTTCGATTCACTTGCTGGGAAAAACTAAACACATTGTTTTACACACCCACACGAATATGAATATGAATATTTTATTTCGGTATATTTGCATATTCCAAAGGAGAGTCTATCTGTCGGTTACATCTCCTCTAGAGATTTTTTTTCTTTTTTCCAACAAAACAAATGAACTAAGAAAAACTACAAAGCTTCTCCAAACTAAGTTGGGGTATCAACTCCAACATGAATCATATGTGACGGATATGACCTAGCACATTTTACTAGTTTATCTGCCCTTGAATTAGCTGACCGAGGAATGAAGATAACCGAGAAACTAACGAAAGTCTCCTTATTTCGCTGGAATTCCTCCAGAGATTAGTTTAGCTTTCCATAGACTTATGATTAATCCTGAGTTATATAAAGAAAAGTAATATGTATATATTTTATTTTAAGCAAAAAAAAATTTGTTTATTTTTCACGTTTAAATTTTCAAATTCAATATTTTATAGTCGTGCAAATTTGAATAATTAAATTTTCAATTTTTACAATTAAAAAATTGAGTTTTCTAAATTCAAAAAAATAAAGAGGTGGACCAATGAAATGATAATGTTCCTGGAAAATTTGTGATGCTAAAAGAATGCAAGTTGGCCCATTCGAAATAAATATGGCGAGCCAAAACACTTTGTAGTAAACTACCAAAACTTGAAGAGCCATAAGTCACAAGACTCACAACTAAGTCTTCGATGACTTCAACTCCAACACAAAACCAATAAGTGACAACTAAGTCTTATTTCCAGCTCTCTATTCTATATAAATGCATACAGAGGAGTCACACTGATCATCACTCATTCACTCATCACTCATCACTCATCAGTAAACTTAGAAGGAATATTAAGATGACATCGTCTACTGTCTCTTCCATCCTTCCTTTTCTCCTCCTCCTTCTTGTGTTTCCCCATATGGATAAAGCCCTCGGTGAACAAATGCAGTTCCGCAAATTTAGTGAGTTTTTTTTTTTTGTTCATTGCTACTTGAGGGTTTATTTAAAAATGCTTAATCTTTATTTTGCTTTTGGTTATCCAAAATTTTGAGCATTTGTCGGTAAAAAATGGAATAATAAACTTAACATCAATTTTATATAATTTGGATTACTTTTACTTCGTATTTTAATTATATCAAAAAAAAAAATAATACCGGTATAGATTTGTAAATTGTTTGGTTTGGTTCAGACCGAAGTTTATTGTTATATATTACCAAATTAAACAAGTTCTTTTACCACTATCCAATATGGTTTTTTAGTTGATATATCCGAATTGATCGAAAAAATGACCACTTCACAAGACCATGACCATTGTAGTACTTAGTGTCATTAATGTGTTTGGGTGGTTTTGGTGTAGAAGAGACAGATCATCCAGATCAAATCGTGACAGTCCATAGGCGTGTTCTTCTGGGTTTTCCTAAACCCATCTGCCCAAAGTGGTTATGTAAGCCTCAGCATGATTTACCTTTTCCGTCTCCTCCACCCTCCAAAAGGTTTTAGAAAGGCAAAAACATATCATCCAAGAATTTGGGATGAAAATATATTTTCATAATTTGTCACCGTAAAATGTAACTTTTAAATTTTCTTGCAAAATAAAAGTTATTCTACCATTTGTGATGATGGTATGATAATATGATGTTGTAAGTTTTAAGCTATTGTGTAAGTGTTTTTGTGTAAAGGTTGATAAAAACGTCTATATAATCTTTATGCGTCATGGGATTCGATTCGTAAGTAACCTGAGTTATGCAACTGAATAGAGACAATCTTACCAAATATCGTTACTAAGGTGTAGGTATCGTGTTTTTGAAATGATTTGAAATTGCGGTGGTTTTATTTCAGATCGTTAGTTTGTTCCTATAGTACAACATAAATCTACATAGTTATCGACCGATTAATAGTAAATAATAATTACAGTGTTGGGACAAATTTGTTTTCATAGCATCTCATCAAGTAGTTCTATCGATTTTACAATGTCCAAACGATAACCCTAAATACGAGAGTTTTTTTTTTTTAAAAAGATAATCCTAAATAAGAGATCTCCAAAAAAAAAAATTTACTCTTAAAAATGATAGACGCAAACAAACTGACTAGCACTACAAAAAACACGGTGATTAACGTCACTTTGTTAGCAACACTTTCATAAGCGACGTTAAGTCATAGTGAGTATAATTTAACGTCATAATTTAACGTCACTTAACAGATCGACTTAAAGTATTTGTATCATTAAAATTGGGCTTTTGAATCAATTGTCTTTTATACAAAAGGCCCAATAACATTTTGGTATCGTCGTTTGTCACAATTGAGTCACAGTACCTGTTTACACTTCTTCTTCCTCGTTTGTTCGCATTTGTCTCTATCGGTCACTCGCCGATCCTGTTGCTTCATTTTCCGGTGAGTGAGCATCATCAATTCTTTCTTAATCTTATATCTCCCTCGTCTGAATCGGTGTATGTGTGTCTTCTTTCGCTTTTGTTTGCTCGTTATATATATTCGTGGGAAGGATCTGTATGCGTAATCGAATTTCTAAGGCTTATCATATGCGTAATTGCATCAATATATATCACTTGTTAGTTATGGTTGCTTTAAGCCTTCATCTCTGTGTTTTTGTTTCAGCGTGTTGATTAGTACAAAGCGTTCCGTCAAATAGTTGAAGGAGGAATTATCCAGCAGCTTCTTAGGAGGAAACTTCAATACCAATCGGTCGATAAGTAATGATGGTTCATGAAAATCTTTTTCTCTGGTTATTTGTAGAATCCTTCTAGTGATAAGTAACGATGGCTCTCTTTTTTTCATGTTTCAATCATTGATTGTGTTTGTATCGAATTTGAGGCAAGCTGGTAGTTAGCTTCGTAATCGCAGTGATTCCTCAGGTATTAGATCACCATTCATCTTTTTTTTCTTTAGTTCCTTCATTACGTTTAGTTCCTGCAAATTCTCAATTCACTCCATCAGCTTCGTTTGGCTGTTTTACCAAGCTTGTGTGTTATAGTGTAGCAAATGTTTCTATGTAAACTTCTATTTTAGCAATTTGTTATTCTTCTTTTGTCTCAATAGGATGATGATCTAGAGGAGTCATCCATCCTTACTACTCTTTAAGAAGATCCCTTGTTATATCATATGCCTCTCATGTGCTTTCTCAGTCTTAGAGCTCTCCATTTGTCTTGCAGTTCAGCTGGGTTTGGTTTGTTTTTGCAAAGAAACTTCATTTAAGCTTAGCCGATTGTGGCAATATTTAGCTTATGATTAGCCGATTATGCTGATAATTAAGGTTGTTTAGCAGATTGGTTTGGGCACTTCATTCTGTAAATGGCCTCTGCTGATGACTCTATGGTTGAACTTGTAAGTCTGAAATACTGACATTAGAGTTAGGCTTGAATGTATGGCTTTAATTAGAGTTTTATGTAATTATGTAACCTATTTGATTCTCAGTTTCAAGAGCGTTTTTCGAATCAGTTTCTCCCGTCTCAGCGGTAAGACGGTTTGGTTCTCAGTTCTCACCTTTTTTTTATTGTTTGCAGAGTATTGTGCTTGCGATTAATGCATCAAGACGATTTAAGTTTGGTCTGGATTTCAAAAAAGGAACTTGAGACAGACAAGATCTACGGAAGATTCGGATCTCTTGAACTACCGACAAGGGTATGAAAAAACCAAGATTATTCAAGCTCGAAGTAGCAAGTTTGCGTTGTTGATATATTTCCTACTTTCCCCTTTTTGTAGGCTACACATCCTCTACCTGAATCAGAGGAACCAATAGAAGGTCTGTTTAAATAATGGTTTCATGTGCTGTGTGACATACTAATATGATTTCGTGTTTCCACCTTTTAGTTGTTGGAATTGACTCGTGTCCAGATGGATTTGGTGGTATCGAATTGAAGTTTACTGTTTGTACCTTCTCTAAAACTGTTGTGGTCGTAGCTACATATAATCCACCACATGACACTTGTCTGAATTCTTTTCTATATGTGTTTTGTGTTTACCTTCACGTCAAATGGATTTTCTTTTCTTTTAGGTGCACACTTCATATCAACAGTGATCAAGGAAGTGGCATTTCAAAGACAGGTATGTTTCTCTTTTCGTTGTTGTGATGGTAGTTTCTTTGATCTTGGTTTTTGTTTAAGTGTGGATCACTTTTTTCTCTAGAGTTAACCTTACCAACGTAGAAGTGGATTAGTTTTATTGATTCGATATTTTCACTTGATTTCAACTTGTAATCTGCATAATTTGTTCTTGATTGATGAACAAAGAATTAGTCTGATCTATTGTGGTAATACTAATTAGTGGTCTCACATCATAATCGTAGCTCTGTTTTTTTGCAGTGATTATTCGGTGCAGCTGAATGGCCATGAGTATGCAGCAAAGGGTTTCCTGAACATGAATGGACGTGAATATGCTTACAAACATTCTTTTACTTTGTTATGTAAGAACACAATTAGTATATCAGCATATTACATATAGTTTGTACTTTAAAGAAACAGAATTTGAAATAAATTAATTTTTCCAGTGTCAAACTTGTATTTATCTTTTTTTATGTATTTGTCTTTTTCATGTATTAATGTATTAAAATTAAAAATAATTAAATGAAGAAGTATTATATTAGCGTCGGTTAAAAAGATTGACGTTAAAAACCAACGTTAGATTGCGACGTAAGGAAACGTCGGTTATTCAATTGAAGTCAAATGTTTTTGCGTCAGACGTTAAGACGACACTTCCATAACCGACGTCACATCGTTTGATAACCGACGTTAACTACAGAAATAAATGACGTAAATGAACGTGTTTTTTTGTAGTGTAGCAAACTCCGACAAAGGACGGATCTTACTCGACCAACACCATTATGTTGAGGACGCTTTGTCACTCATCTATATTTACACACCTTTTCTAGGAAAAGTATATACTGTTTAGGAAGAATATGTGACTTTAATTTCGAGAATTGTAGAGATACTAAATTTTTGTAATTTTTTTTCATTGTAGAAAATCAAGTTAATCAATGAAGGATTTGATTGGTAGAGCATTTAGAAGAGTATTATGCTTTTCAATAGCCAATGAACATTTTTACGCAAAGCGTTTAAGAAAGCATTTAGAAATTGTTAATGCTCTCCAAATGTATATTCTCTCTATTCTCTTATATGAAGTTTTTGTATAGGGTATCCACCTTTTAAATATCTAAAAATTCTAAAATAATTATATATAATTAATTTATTTTGTTAAATAATACCAAAATTATGTTTATATTAAAATGTAAACTTTATATATTAAAACTGATATTTACCAATGAATTTTTATTATATTTATAATTATAAAAATACAAATAAAATAAATTATTGCGATTGTTATATTTAAGTATAGATATATAACACAGATAAATAAATTACCTTAAATATATTTTTGAAATTTATATATAATCGCCACTACCAATCACTTAAATAATATATACTGATCAGAGTATACATCTTCATCAGCTTAGGTTACTGGTTTACTATCAGTTATATTGATCATATACTCATAAGCAGTATGCTGTTAAAAGTATATATAAATTTCTGATAGCATCCTTAAGACATTTCCAAGTGCTGGTTGTTAGCTTGTTTGTCATATATATATTGACACACAAAATACACCTATTTATTAATACTATATATATTCACACTATTTTTTTCATCAAAATATTTCAAAGATATCAAATCTACTTTGAAGTTTCATGCGCATAAGTAAAAGATTTTTTAAAAATTATGATCAATTTATCTAACGATAAATAAATTTAATGTTTTAGATTTTTATTTAGCTAGTTTAAATAAAAAACAAATAACAAAACAAAAAATAATCAATTGTAATTTGTAACACATCTATTTATTAATACTAAATATATTCGCACTATTTTGTTCATCAAAATATGTCATGATATCAAGTCTACTTTATGGTTTCCTGCGCATAAGTAAAAGATTTTTTAATTATTGTTATAAATTTTATCTAACGATAAATAAAAGTATAAATTTATTAATATATAGATTTTTATTTCACAAGTTTAAATAATAATAATCATTTGTAATTTGTTTTTCGGTTTTGTTTTACAGTGTTTTAATTTGATACTTTGGTTTCAATATAGTGAAAATTAAGTTTCATAAGTTCATTTTATTTAAACTATATTTATAAAATATAATGAATATATTTATTATAAATATGTATATGTTTAAAATTATAGATTATAATAAATTTAGTTTATTTGGTTTTGTTTTGGTTAAAACATATTAAATTTAATAAATGATTTTCATTTTCTAAATTTCATACCAAAAGAAAGATATTAGATATAAAGGAATTGAGTCTATATGTATTGGTTAAATTCAAAATTGAAGAAGATAACGGGAAAATTGGCGGCCACCACAAAAAGATTGGTGGAAGCAATGGCGAAAACAGTGAAAAACAACAATGTGATCGGTGAAAAGAAATGGAAGTCATGTAGAACTAGAAAAGGAATGTCGAACGTAATTTGAAAGAGAAAAGAAAAGAAGATGAACACAAACAGAATAAGAGGCAAATTCAGTTTTCCAAATTGAGTATAGTAATAAAATTATCTTTGGAATAGAACGTACTTATTATGATTTATGAAACTTTTACAAAGTGAATACACTAACATCTCAAATTATTGATACAAAAGCATTCGTAGCTATTATGCATCTTATATTGTCCAACCAATCTACTTGCGTATTCTCTTGTCTCCTAGCAGCTATGAATCCAAAACCACCAAATCTCTCACCTCTTTTGATGTCGGCAATGACATTACTTGTAAGCAGATTCACCTCTTTGTAACCAATAATTCTGTGGATATTAATTGACTCATCTTCGCATAGATTCTCAGCACTTTTACTCTTTTGCCTTTTTGACGGTTTGCGGAATAATACATTTCTACTATTCACCACTTTTTAGTATCTTGCCTTTTCGAGAATTTGAGGAATTTTACATCTCCCTCTCTTAAACCAAGCTCGATAACCAAATCATTTTTTTTTCTTTTTGGTGGATATTAATTGTCATTGAGTCATCTTCGAACAGATACAAAGGTAATTCTAAAAAATAACATACTTTTATGTTTCTGTCACAAAATAACACACCAAGTTAAATATAAGAAAAATAACATTAATTAAGAAAAAAAATTATTATACATAAGATTTTCATTTGTTTCTTCTCAATTTTATAACCTTAAACCATAAACTCTAAAATATAAACCTTAATTATTGATTTGTTAACCAAAATTTATTAGTGTAATACATTTAAAAATGACTAAAATATGTTATTGTTGTCATTTTCATTCTAGTATACTATTTTGTGACAAAACATTAAAATGTGCTACCTGAGGATATGATGTAACTAGAAAATGCTTTATCTTCTTGCAAAACGGTGTGTATCAAATAGAAATTTTACATTTCTCTCTTCCCTTTATTTTTTTGTCAACAAATAGCATTGATCCTTAAGAAAAAGCAAAACCAAGCTCGATCGAACAAATCTCTTCCTAAACTGGACCAAATCANTTTTGTGGATATTAATTGAGTCATCTTCGAATAGATATAACTAGATAAGGCTTTATCTTCTTGCAAAACGATGCGTATCAAATAAAATTTTTACATTTCTCTCATGTACAACAAAAACAAATAGCAATTGATCCTTAAAGAGAAAGGCAAAACCAAGCTCGATTGAACAAATCTTTTCGGTTTAGCTATAAACCGCTAAACCGGACCAAATCAATTTTTCCTGTCTCTTGTTTTTTTGGCCTCTCAACGATTCGTCTC
>OVBB01001347.1:1822-14624 GCA_900406415.1 Isatis lusitanica | reverse complement strand
AAATGTTCCATAGCTCTCAAACAATTTCATGAATCAGAGGGATCAGTCTTTAACGATTATTGTCCTGTGGTTTTTGATGATCCGCAGATCCTTGGAGCAGAGAGTGGATGGAAGCCGTAGGTCGTCTTCTGATCACCAAATGAATAGTACCTGAGCTCTGAGTAGTAGAGGGTCGTGTGTCATATGACATTGAATAACCCATGGGTGGTTGTGATGTCATTGTTAGTGTTGTTTGTTTTTATATTTTTATGTTGCTGTAGTAGGATATTTATAGTAATCTTCTGCACTGACGTTGTTCTTGAGAGTTAATTGGAGCTGTTATTATTTTGAAAACGTATATTTTAAGAGTAATGCTGTATTAAAATTTGTTGACCGTAGCTCAAGTTTTTATGGGTAAGTTTTTTTGGAGACTAATGACGTTGTGTGTTTTCTATTGTAATGACTAATCAGAAATTTAGCATAATGATTTTTTAAATTGAGTTTTCTTATAAGTTAATCATTAATGTGGCATTTTAGAAAAAGTTATTTTTAAAAAGTTAATAAAGGCCAAACATTTTTGTACCGAACTTCTAAAATATTTTTTTAATAATGACTTCGATTCTAGAAAGAATCTGCGGATTCAACATCTTTCCAAAACAGGATACGTATTTCCTCATTTAGATCTTACCTTGAGTGCTCTCTTCATTATTGGCTTATGACTCTCTGAATCTTAAGTTTAACCCTTTCTGTCTCTCTCCGTCAACACACACGTACACAAATGTCTTTTTCGATCTGCTCCAGTGGTAGGAGTAGCCGTTGGAACCGTCGGTGCTGTTGGTGGTAAGATCAGACTTGGCGGCAGATGTAAATCAATCCTATTACACATGGAGACAGCGGTTTCTTCTCCGGTGACCCGCGAGGAAGCAGTTGGCGTTAAACATTTCATTGTAGATCATTAGAAGAATCAGTTGCAAGTTTTGGGCAAACAATATGAGAGAGTCGTCGGAATTATAAGGTTTAATCATCAGCCGTTCGTAATAGTATTTTTTGGTTAGCATGGTGGTTCGATTTACTTTTCAAATTTAGTTTTAATTCGAAGACATGAGATTCTCGGATGCTGAGATTGATTCTCTTTTACAGATAGCGATAGTTGCAGAGGAAAGTGAATGAAACTCAAATACCTGTTGAGGAAGAGGACGACATGATGAGCTTTATTGTCAAAGATCGTTTTGTTTCACTGCTGTTTCCTCTGCAAGGTGACATGTTTCTCTCGCTGCTAAGAAACTCCAACACGTTAGGTATTAGACAATCCAGAACCGCCTTCAAGTGTCTTCCTGAATCATGAACATGGTGGTTTTAGATGAAAGCATGTGCGTTAGTTTTCTAGCTCAGTTTATCTTGGATTTAGGCCTTATCTTAGGACTTACAAACGACACCCAGTATAAAGCTTCATGTTTTCTTATGAAATGAAATGAGTTCAGACAAACAGAATACATAGTTTCGTTCCTGCTGCTAAATTCTAAGGAAGGATCTCTGTTTATAAATATAGTCCATGAGCAGCATAAAAATTGTTTCTCGAACGTATTGTGTATTAAAGATGAGAAATCAGGTATTGTAAATATGAAAACTTCATTTCTTCAAACCCCAGCCATAGCTTGTCTTCTTCTCGCTAAGAACTCTGTACACTCCCCTCCCGAAATCCTGAAACAGTAGGAGTTTAAATTAACATCATATGTATAGTTATTTGGTAGAAGTATGTTGAAATTTTTTGTGAATTTTGTGTCTCACCTGTGCTAAGATTAGCGAATATTTCCCTGTAGACAATATTAGTAACCACATCTTCCCTTCTTGTGCCTTCATTATCATCTAGTATCTTTAATCCTTCTGGAGTGGTGACTCGTGAAAGAGCTACATACAACTGCCCGTGACTGAAAACCGGTCTTGGAAGGTAGAGTGCTACCTGTTTTAGGCTCTGTCCTTGACTCTTATTTATGGTCATTGCATAACACAATCTGATTGGGTATTGCCTTCTCCGAAAAGTGAAAGGATGTATAGTATTTGTCGGTGATAGCTGTATCCTCGGAATCAGCACTCTATCTCCAACATGAGTCCCAGTTAAAATCTCTACCTCTAAAACCCTGTGTCCCAGTCGTGAAATAACCATCCGAGTACCATTGCAAAGTCCATTTTGCTGATCAAGATTGCGTAACATCATCACAGGAGCACCAACCTTAAGGCATAGTTTATGATTTGGCAAACCTGGAAATTCCAGTGAGTTTAAGTATTCCTGAGTGTAGTTATTTGTCCAGTCCTCTTCTGGTGTGCTTTCGAAAGCGATACTGTCCGAACTTAGGTACTCTTTCTCTTCAGAAGGCAGCAGTGACAGCAGGTAGGTGTTGATCTCATGGGCTGCGGCATTCGTGGGCGCTAGTATAGCTCTCTCAGTGAGGTAGGAACGACTTTTGTAGTTTTTAAGAAAGTCTGGATAAGCAGCCTCGGAGAGCGACTTGAGGGGTAGATCAGACCTGGGGATCATAAACTCATGTCTTATTAAAATCTGGTCTTCTTCCTCTTCACCTCTCCCCTCTGTTTCTACATTCGCCGCAGTTCCATTACCAACTTCCAATATCCACTTGGCAAATTCTTTGTCAGCTTGTCTGAGTCTCATGTTGATGGTTAAAGTGTGAATCTGTGCAAAGGGCCACAGGTAGGACTTGCTGATCGAAGCCTTCACGGTGTCATGCCTAGATCCTTGAGTGATGACCGGCAAAATTTGCCTAAAATCCCCTCCAAGCAGCACAGTCTTCCCGCCGAATGGTTTATTAGCAGCTGCTGGATCCTGCATAGCGCATAGGTCTCTAAGTGTGCGATCCAGAGTTTCGAAAGCGTGTCGGTGAGCCATAGGAGCCTCGTCCCATATGATCAGGTCTGTTTTGCAAATAAGATCTGCCAACATAGAACCATATCTAATCTCACACATAGATTCTTCGCTTAAAGTGAGAGGGAGCTTAAAGCGAGAATGAGCAGTTCGCCCGCCCGGCAGTAACAATGCTGCAATCCCAGCTGACGCCACAGGTATGACCACTTTGCCAATTGATCGGAGTTTTGCAATAATTGTTTTGTATAAGAAAGTTTTTCCAGTTCCTCCAGCTCCATATACGAAAAAAAATTGTCCAGCTTGGTTGTTGACAGAATCCAGAACTGAACTGTAAATCTTTCTTTGGTCATCATTCATGGTAGCAAATAGTTTCGCATGCTGTGCATTTTCTTCCTCGGTGTCGTAGTTTAGTTCACGCCGCAAGACATTTGTCGATATTTCCTGCAAAACACTGTTGTCTGGCTTCGGCATACCAGGGAAATCAGCGAGGGATTTGTCATTCTCTTTCAGCATTCTCTCAATCTCCATCAATGTATATTGTTTCAACTCTTCTTCTTGTAGAATCAAGTTTGGAAACTTGAATTCTCGCTGCTTCATATATAGAATATCTTCAGACAATATTTCCCAAACATGATCCCAAAGTTTTCTCGGGTTGCCAACCTCAGAGAAGATCAAAATAGAAACAAATAATCTCCTTAGCTGACGTCCAGTTGCCCAACGTGACGGTTCAACAATAGCATCATGCCATTCTTTGTCGTCGTCTAGTAAACCAAGAGCAAAGCAAGCATCCCGATAGTCCGTAAACGTTACACCCCCAACAGTGGCTAGGTGTTCAAAACTGAGAGCCCCCTTCACAGCGTTTAACATGATTCTAAGGTAGTATAAATCCCCTGCAGCCGGGTGTACGTAGATAACTCTGCCTATAGCTGAACCTTGTTTTCTGGGTGTCCAAGATTTAAGGTCATTGTGGTACACAAACCGACTCGGGAACTGAATGTACGTAAGCTCTCTAGCCTCCTCATATATATGGTTAGCCTCAAAATATGCAGTAAGCATTGTCTTCTCAATATCATCCCTGCACAGAGCTTCTTCTAAACTCTTATCTGGGTCAATCATAACATTGTGCTTTCCAGGAAGATGAAGTGCTAGTTTCATGACCGAAGGCTGGTTGTGGTGGATGGGGAATGAAAAAAGTCTCCACGAAGCTTCACACGCAGAAATATAACGGCATTCCTGAAATCTGTCTATCTCATCTAATTGAAGCCTTTGTTTCTTTTTCTCAACTTCTGCTTTGCTCTTACAGCCACTCTGCTCAAACATAATAAGTGCTCGATCCACACCTTTAGTGATATATTTGAAGAGATACTTGATAGCACTGGTCGTGCAGCACCATTCTACATTGATGTGTGCTTGATATTTTCGGAGAAGAGAGAGGTTATGCGGGACTACGTACTGATTATTCAGCTCAACTGTTCCTTTCGAAACGCATAATCCAGTAGTAGGTCGTCTCTTATAAACAACAAAACCAGACTTCTCAATCTTTGTGCTGTTTGAGTAGGGTTTCGGAAACTTTTTGGTGCACTCGCCTTTCTCCATACATGATGACGTAGGACGGATTTTTCCACAAGGTCCGTGAATCATGTGTTTCTGAACCAACTCAAAACCTTCGCTATCTACCTCTTTGTCGGGAATTTCCGCTGATATGTACTGATCAATAACTGCAGGACTGGCCTCGCCTTTAAAACCTTGCAACCATAAAAGAATATGGGCATGTGGAAGTCCGCGTTTTTGGAACTCAACTGTGTAAACCACTGAAATTTTTTTTTAAAAAAATAGTTAGATGATAATGGTAGAAGTGTAGGATAAGACTGTTTATTTGAGAAGCAATAGTGGCCGGAAACATACCTGCAGCCGTTTTAGGGAAGTACACGCCTGTCTTAAAGTCTGATATCATCTCATCTAACTTTAGCTTAAAGACTTTGCATTCAAGGTCTGGTCTATTGTTGGGTGAATCACCTCCATAGGCGTCTAGGTGTTCTTTTAGTTCAACCCAATTTGGGTTTGCTGTGAATGTTATGAAGAGATGTGGGTTACCATACCAACGACAGATAGCCATGGCGTCCTGATATTTTTCTGACATATAGCGGGGTCCTGCAGTGAATGAGGAGGGTAAAATTACTTTCTTCCCTAGATGTGCAGGATTTGTATCTCCACTCTCTAAGGCGTCGCACACATTTGTATATAGCTCAGCTCTTATTTTTTTCTGGTTTAGTCTGAGAAAACGAAGCCTCTCTTGCTCTGTGGCAGTGTAAGCATCCACTATATACTGATGTGTTAGCCTCCCAGATTTGATGATAGTCATACCTTCAGATGGCCTGGTTTGGATCTGGTAAGCATAGTACTCTCTCATCGTCATGAACTCTCTTTTTATCTTTGAATTTCCAGAACAAACATATGGTATCTTCTCATCGTAGCCGTATTCTCCGTATGGGAAAAGCAATGGGTACTGAAGGCTCATGTAGAAAGGGTGCAAATCGCTAATCCTCTGCAACTCAGATGTCTTGTACTCAAGGACAATGTCTTTCCCTGCAGATCCCGATGCAAAATCACCAACTATCAGACCACCAATCTCTCCTGCAGTTGGCAAATCGTACTGTTTTCCTCTATCCTTCCGGTTGCCCAAAGTGATAGTGAATTCAACCGGATCACCTGACAGAACTCGATCTCTGGCGTGGCGGAAAGTTCTTGCAAGGTGATTATTGTCATCTAACATCTTAATTAACCCAGCTATAACACTGTCGTCAATCGACACGGATGATGCACCTGTCGTGAAAGCCTTCTTTCGGTTTTCAATCTCATTGTGTGTGTCCACTATATACAACTGCAGATACTGTGGAGGTTTGCCTTCGGTGGGAAGAAGAGAGCCAATTCGGTGGTGTGTTTGCCCATGGATTCTAAATGCAAAGGGTCCCGGAGTGCCTGTAACAGTGTGATCAATCTTACCACCCATAGATGTGAATGATAACATTCCATTAGCAACTCGAATCTGCTGCATAAAACTGGGTATCTCGAGTAGTTCCTTCAGTGGTGAGGGTGGTTCACGCCTAGGTGGTAGCTTCACACGACCTTGCTGACAGCAGTTACTGAACTTTCTGGGAGAATTCCGTGTTTCTTGCAGAACAGCCTCGCCAACCCAGTGAATAGCTTCGCAATATGAACAGGTCACTATTTCCCAGTTATTAGCTGTTTTTTTCACCTTTTTCCCTGTAATAAGCGTTGAAAAAAATGTGTTAAAGAGATGGAATGGACTGCGTTTGTTATACGGTAAGTTTTTCACTTACTACCTTTACCACTTCCACTCGCAGTAAGAGACGCTGGTGTTTTAAAAAAATGGCACAATCATTAGTTAGTTTGGGTAGATTTATTTGGGAATAAGCATATTTATTTTTCTCACGCAAGTGCATGTAATTGCTCTGTTTCATTGTGACTCACCTTTATCTGTGGAATGTGATTTGTTGCACAGTTGCTTACCCACCCTGCGAGTCTGAGGTGTGTTAACTCTGCCTGCTAAACGAACAGCATGACCACGTTTAGCGCTTGGAAATCGTAGTATGTTAAGGTTATCAACACAGGAGAACCAGAGGGTATGATGTAGTTGGATGCACTCGGTATTTTAAAAACTTGCCTTCGCTTTCTAACTTGGCGGGTTTGTTTCTGCGGATTTGAATGCGTCTTGCCCGAGCCAGTTTACCATTAGCCACTGTGAATTTATAATGACTCAATGAGAATGTGATATCGGAAGTATGAATTTTTTGCTAAAGCTCCAGACCTTGACATATGTTTTACCATTATTGACAGATAAATCAGATGATGGACCAGTTATGGGGAACGTCAGCAGCGGTAGATATTCCTCTTGCAACCAAGGCCTGTGTAGAGTAGACCCTGGAGATACCGAGAATGAACACCAGAAGTAAGTTATAATGATAATTTCCTCCAAAATTGGTGACCGTGTAAATTTTATCTAAAAACTCACCAACTGTTTTTTTATGGATTCTAACGGTGGCAGAGGATGATGCTGACCCAGTCTGTGAATTACAAATGTTTTTCCTAGGTCTCTCTCTTTTAGCTTTATCGTGTACCTGTGACGGGGAGCTCACCATGATCTTTGCAGCCGTCTTTTTTTAAGTTTTCAGAGATTGGATGATTGCAAGAGGAATATGGAGGTAAAGTTTGTGCAATATTGTGAAGTTTCAGATAGTGGAACACAATTACGTAACTGGTGACCTTTGAGATTACTTTACATTTACTGGGCAAATCACCTTTCCATTCTGAAGTTTAACGGACACAACTAAGGAGATAGATGGCGTATACTGTCTTCTTGATTGTAATAGACGATAGGATTGTCTGAGTATGCTGCCATGTTCTAATGCTTCAGTGTTCTGTGCGTAGCTGGTAGTTGTGGTTTAGTGAAGATGTGCGACACTCAGAATCAAAGTAATTTATTTCTGTTCGAGCCTGGTTAAGATATTTACGTCTCTGTTTTTAAGAATAAAATTTAACTATTGGGTAGATGTCGTCGAATTTATATGTGCTCGATCTGTAATTTCGGTGGTTTAGCAAGGGAGGTAACGGTTCAAATACTTGTGTGCAATTTATTATTAAAGCTTCTCATATGTGTCCTACCCTATTGTAAATAAAGCATTCTCTGTTATAGGAGACAACTAAATCAGTGAAGCACATGGGATGAAACCTTTTACGGTTTGTGGTTTTTAAGCCCAAGAACAATTCATGTAAGTCTATGTTTAGGATGTACTGATTGTCTCACTTGTGAAGTGGTGATGAGGTTGTGTGAGTTTATCTCATCTTACCTCCACAATGGGTACAATGGTTAATCACAAGAGATGAGGAAGTGACGGCGTAGGCAATGTAGAGACAGCGGGTTTAGGTTTCAGACCAAATGTGGACGTTGTTCTTTGTTGCGCAGAGGATGGACGGACAGTCGTCGTCGAGGGAAGCGACTCTGTCTAAGAAGCCCAGGACTGTGAGAAGTGTCGAGTTTGATGGGTGTAGTCATAAGAGTTCTATTCTAATCTATTGCAAGTAAACTTTTATGAGTTGGTGTAAAATACTCGATGGAACTTTGAGCTGTGTAAAGTTTTAATTTTTTACTTACAGTGGAACTTGATCCTCGAATTTTATAGACAAAATTAACATTGGATTATGTTATACAATGCAGCCGTAGTTAAGCTGAGCCTATTGATTTTTTTTTCCAAAATATTATTTAACCAAACTAAGTCTTTTGTCTTCTCGTAATGTAAAGTCCGTGTTACTTACGACCCCAAGAAATCAGCTAATATTAATTTGTTTCTTGAAACGCTGAAGTAAAACTATAAGCGTGAACCTTTCATGTTATCTTAATTCGTAATAATAAAATCCTGGTGGGCATAATATAAAGAGACTAAAGTCAAAATGCAGCTAAATTTGGGGCCAAGTTAAACGAACAAAATAGGCTAAACTACAGTTCTATACATAATCCAATGTTAATCTTCACCTTAATGCCATCTATACTAAAATAAACCTGAACTTGAAAAAACAGCCACATTTTCAGATAAATGTGAATAGAGTTTGAAGACAACACACAAAGGTAGGCTTAACAAAGAAAGAGAGAAGAGCAAGAAACAGGTAAGAAGTGTCTTTAAAACGAAAAGAGTGAACATGGAAACAAAGTGCATAACAGAAGTTGATCACAACTATTGTGGTGGTCTCACTCCACATGTGGCCTTTTCCCTCCACTCCCACCGCCAACAGATGCGACTTCATACGACGGTGGACGTTTGCCAGATGTAACCTCCGACGCTGAGGGTATGTCAGGGTTATTGCTAGAGTTTCCTAGCAAGGGAACTCCTGGTGGTAGAGGCTCAGGAAGCGCATCTGCAGTGTTTGCCGGAACATTCTGTTGAAATGGCAAGGAACCCACATATAAGTAATTGAGAAGTGGACTAAAACTCTATATTTAAGTAGCTGTTACCTCAAAGACTGGCATAGGTGCAACCAAACGTTCAGCAAAGATTCGGGAAATTGTGAAGGTTTTATGCTTTGATGAAAAATTGAAATCTTTCAATCTTAATTGGAAAGTGTATGTCTTCCCAACAATTGCAGCAAGTGAAGGAGGCAATCCCTCCACAATCTGAGCCTCAAGGCCAATCCCCTGCAAACCAAAATATTCAGTTTCATATGAATGGCTACGAAAGAGTAGAGCACCAGGCACCAGAAATGATTGGTTTAAATTCATACCACAATCTGGCCAGCGTCAGAAGCCTTCATGCTAGTCAGTTTAGCCATCTCCGTATCAAAACCCATGAAATATGCTGTATCAGTGTTGTCTGACACAGCCATTATTACTCGGTACCTAAGTCAGAAGACTTTAGTGACTGCAAGTAGATGTGATGATGCTGTAATACGATAGATGTAAATATGTTACCTTAGTGATGCAACAGCATTAGTTTTGTTACATAAAACACAGGTGAAGGAAGAAATCTCCTGCACAAGTTTCTTTGCACACTTGGAGCAGCCAATATAAGACCAGCCCTCATCTTCCTCGATAGCGGTGACCTTGGCCGTGCATAGAAACTCAATAACCTGTGAGATGTTGAAGGATGAGGCTCGGACAAAAGGCTAGTAAAATATATTGCACTTATACTACAGAAGAAGGTAAAACAACGTTGATGAATAGGCTCAGCTACGCATCGTTCTAACTGTCTGAAATTAGGAACCGAATGAATGGTAATACATTTATTTTGTTTATCCTATCACCATTAAGTGGAGCTAATATGCGGATTTGTAGGCTTAAACACAGGGAAAATGTGAACGTCATTGCAGGGGTTCAAAAAAACTGAATTTACCAAAAATTCGGTGGCGCAACTAATTTACGTATTCAACGAACATAACATAACTAAAGCTGTACTTTGCAACTGTTTGTTGATGGATAGACTCAGTAGTGATCTGTTTAAACTGTGTAAATATAGACACCTAATGGACGTAAATAATTCAAAGGGGTTATTCATCTATCATCAATAAGTGTAGGGAAGATTCCGATCATAAACCTTAAGCGCACAGTTAAATAGGTCTGCAAGCAACAATTTAGTGTCCCGTATTCTAAGAAGGTGTCCTCCCTCTAGATGTAAAACCACTAACACAATAAACATGACAAAACTAATTCTACAATGGTGCCTTTTCAGCTTATTAGTATCAGAGCATTCCTAACCTGGGATTCGGCAGTGATGATGAATTCGTTCAGCTCAGAGAGAGTCATCGGCTCAATCTTCTGTGCATGAACCAGTTTGGAAGGGGACTCTAATTGCTCTGGTCCATTTACTGGCAATCTGGGAGAGAACGATAACAGCGAACATCAAACATATGAGGGAGAGTAAGATTAACTGGAGTAGCAATACATGAGATTGAAGTAGCTATATTTACAGGGGTTTGACTCACGTTTGGAAAAAAGCTTTTCCAGCCTCTGTCTCCTTGTCAAAGTACAGATGTGTGGCAGAAGTTGCATTCAGGTATAGGCGTCCTGAGAGCGATTGCGGGGTTAAACAAAGATTGCAAAAGATACACAAACACTGTCGCAGGCGCAATACTGTGGATGAATTAAAACAAAAGAGAAAGACAGCAAACAGCTTACCCCCAACAATCTTAGGATTAACATTTGAAGCCATCACTATTGTCGGATCTTTCCCATATTTGTTTCTCTTCGTGTCGTAAGCTTCGGCCATTGAATCGAAGAGGCCAACACAGACTTTGTCATCACTGAAAACAAAGGGAGTGACATAGTTAACTGGGGTAGTCTAGAAGTGTTTCGATGAAACATATTTGGTGGTTAAAATAGTAGTACCTTTCTAGCCGAAGCGTAAGCATCACACGCTTAGCCCCTGGAATACAGTCCGCGATTGTGCTCCTGACGGCATCCAGCTCACCTATCACATCTGCAGATTAAAATAGGGGGTGTCTTTAGCAAAAGGGAAGTTTAAACCAACACATGGTGAGAAGAGTGTAGATAGTAAAGCTAGGAATGATATCAACACATGCAACCAAGAGGCCTACAGGGGAAAATAAAGGATAGCGCACAGACATACCAGGAAGTTGTTTTCCGGTGTTGGCGAGCTCAAGTAGCTGAGGGTGTGCAACGAATCTGAATAACTCCGTAGGGATCGGCGTTAGGGAGGAGGTTGCTTCTTCAATGGATGTACGATCATTGAAGCGAATGGAGTAGGGAGCATCGCATATGCGAAAATTTGGGCTGCTGCGAACAACGTCAAAGCCACTCAAGTTGTAGATGCAGCCTTCACGAAGACGCTCCCTGAACCGCATCTGGCGGGATGCACTTATAGAGCCTTGTACAACCGTAGACTGTGGGAGAAAGGGGGGAATAAAAATTATGAGAAGGACCATAACATGGATGTGTTCTAAAAGTGTATGGGATTAAGTTTCTTACAGCCTTATCGACGAAAAGCATGTCAATGCTCATCAACTGACCACCTTTCTTAACGTTCCTAGCCTCCCAGAAACGCAGTAGCCGAACCTCGGATGTGCCAGAGCACCGACCGGCCTTTAACTCTGCCAATAGAATCTGAGAACTGCCCATCTGAAGTATTGAAGAAGCAAAGAGAGATGACACTTTTTTTTGGCTAAAACCGTGGCGTCCATTATCGACTCGGAAGTGATTTATAGGGAGAACTCGAAAACCACGACTTAGAATGCAAGAAGGCGGAATGAATGCCCAAAAGCTGATTAATGAAGGATAAAGAGCGAGTTAAAGCTAGGAAACACAACCGCTGAAACGTTCGTCGAATTTCTTGACTGAGACAAAGGCAGAGCGTCGGCGAGAGAAGAGAAACCTCCGGCTAGGAAAGCCAAGCGACGACGGAAGAAACACCAATCTCAAGCCCAACAATCTTACCCAAAATGAAGCCCATACTCATGAACCAAAGCCCAGAAAATAAAGTTCCACGGCCCAAAAAAAAAAATTCGACCAAAGCCCAAATAATGTGCCACGTGTCAAATTTTGCCCACAGAAGGAGAAAAAAAAGTCTCTTTTATTGTATTAGATTCCCTAAAAACTAAAAACCGTTTCTCCCGCGTTTGCCAGTAAAAACTATCGTAAGGTGACTCAAAGCAACCTTAATATAGGATTGAAGAAATCCCATTGAAACCACCAAATAAGGGGAAATTTTCTGGTTATCCGTTGACTTGTAACTTTTACATCTAATAGTCATCCACCACGTGTTTATTAGGCATATGTAGAAAAAGAAATAGACAAGAAAGAGAAAAAAAAGGCTTTGTGCTCAAAGAAAGAGGACACATTTTGAGATTTCTTTTTCCCTCTTCAACTCGCGACTCATAACAAAATACCAAACAAGAACATAACAAAAGATTTAGAGAAAGGTCTTTTGATTTTTTGTTTTCCGGAAACAATTTGGAAAAGCGTTTTAAAGTTTGTAACCAGGTTATTTTATTTTCTTTGAACTTATCTTCTCCTTCTTTTTTTCTTATCGCTAAGAATGTTTTTGTTTTTTGTTTTGTTCTTATTTGTTTATAATTTCTACTTACATTTGCATGCAGAAACTCATAGCTCCTGGAAATCTATATATACGATTCAACTTCTGTGTTAATAGGGTTTTATCTTCTACCATAAAATGTAAGTTCATTTTATCGATTTCATAGGCTTTTTACTTCATTGTAGGATTCACCCCAAAACAATCCACACCTGGATAACATGAATAGAGAATAGTAATTAAAAAAAAAAAAAAAACAATTTATGACAAAGGGTTTTGATTGCTTGACGTGCAAGTTAGGTATGCGGTTGCAAGTTGGATATGAGCTCACCAATGAAGGGTCTATTAAAAGGGTTGAGGTACATTGCTCGTATCTTCGGTGAGTTCGTTT
>OVBB01001346.1:0-14642 GCA_900406415.1 Isatis lusitanica | reverse complement strand
TTCCGGAAGCCCTAAAGTCATGATATACTGACCCTGCAATCACCACATGCCCGTTTCCCGTGTTTTTTCCTAACTCACACGATACCGCGAATGGCTTCCCGGTAGGTCACCCATCCTTCCACTACTCCAGCTCAAGCACGCTTAACTCTGGAGTTCTTTCGGGGTGGTCAACCGAAAAGGTAAGTGCACTTTGGTGACATAGGTAGCCAAATCAATTCATTTAACCTCTCCCATATACATTTCCATATATACCAGGAATCGGGATGTTACAAGAAAATTCTCCAGAAATATAGAATGAAATATTCGACATGTATAGATGTGATTGATATGACCATGGGCTCCATATCCACCCCTTCACATATATCTTTTCTTTTTTAACCTTTGCAACAAATATAGCTATTTATAATAAATAATTCTGGTGACCGAATTAGAGGTTTCACATCGTCATAAACCATTTTTGAAGGAAAACCTTTAATATTGCATGTTAATTTGTTTGTCTTAAAATTCTTAGCACGAGGGATTTGTGTGACAAAGAAAGTGTTATAAGACTATTTACATCTCTAAATTTATTTCAGATGAATTAAAAAAGGGGTCAATTTGAAAGTGATGACACTATCTTGATTAGATCAAACAATCTGTTGTGAACATCACCTGACTATGATGGAGAGTATACATTCACTCCATAAATCAAATAAGTGCCTCAAACTCAGCATGTAAAGGAGAAAGACTTCGACAAATATTTCGGGCGCTGACCATCGAATCAGTCTCTCCCTCCCTACTACAAAACCATCTCTAACCTGAATAAACGCCAAAGTCTTTCCAAGTTTGATCAATTAAGCACCACTGACCTTCGGATTTTCCAACATTCAATTGCAGATCAGCCTGTACGGTGGATAATTTTTCCTCTACCTAGTATGCTTCCTTCCATATTTGACATTTTGTTTCTACAATAAGTATTTTTTTCTGGAGTTCGATCATTATAAATTTATAATCAAGTAACTTTTCATTTTGATTTTTCCAAAGGTACCATATTATTTATAGACCCATTGGGAACACTCCAAAACAAGTAATCCACATTGGTATAAATCGATTTTCTTGGAAAAAATCCTGATTTGACGGAACCTTTGACAAAGCCTATGTCTGCACATCTAGTAGACATTAAAAAATAATATACATTAAAACATTCTTCTTCTGTCCCACATCGTAGACACTGCATATCACATTAAATCTCTCAAGATCATAGATTTTTAGTAATAGATACACATACCGAATCACATGGAAAATAAAATGTTTTCTCTTTGGGGGACATATAATCTTCCAAGAGTGAGCCAGCCATAAGAGATTTAATGTTCGGATACATTCATTCAATCCAATAACTTGATCTCACCATATATTTGCCACTTTTAGTGAAATACCACCCATAAGAATCCATTTTGATTGCATGATGAAGCGGCATATGCTGAATAATGTCCAACATTTTCAGGGGAAAGAACCGCTTCAATTAATGGGTCAATCAACTGATCAACTATAAGTGGGGAATAATTGTGGAATTTACATGTTGCTGATTTTGGGAAAGAGTCTGGAATCCAATGATCATTCCATACAGATATTGATGTCCCGGATTTACCTTTTTAATGAGCATTTTTTTGAATCAAATATCAAGCTGAAATAATACTTCTCCATCCACAGAACAAGAAATAAGATATAATATGTGCGAGAGGGTCAACATCCCAACAATAAGGACACTTAGCGATTAACGAATCAGCCTTATCAATTAATCACCATAATGTTTTGAGTAACATAACCATATTAAAACCATATATTACACGAAAACCCAGTCCACCATTATCTTTGCCCCTACATAACCTCTTCCATGACATCCAGTGCATTCCTTTCAGATAACCATTTGAACTCCACTAGAACTGTGCAATCACACTCGTGAGCTTCTTATTTACTGCTTAGTAACCGGAAAAAATAAATAACATGAGCCAGTAATGTTGGTGCCACTGATTTAATCAAAACTTCCTTTCTTTCTTTTGATAATAATCATGTTGTCTAACAATTAACTCTATTATGTAGCCATCTTATAAAAAAATAAAAATGTGCATTTTTGCCCCCTCCGCCAAACTTTCTGGGATGGCATAAGTATGAACTTATCCTACTAAGATTAAATTTTCCAGAATTTGTTTTAGTTCCTCGATAACCATAATTTTCACCGTACGACCAAATTGTAGTGAAGATTAAGAGAAATTTTTCTGTTTGCGCGAAACTTTCTCACATTCTTGTAAAAATCCGTAAGAAAACCTGACATTCACTTTTTATTTCTTTTCAAAAGAAAAGAGAATCATCCACAAAAATCACAT
This sequence comes from Isatis lusitanica, assembly GCA_900406415.1. Taxonomy (NCBI): domain Eukaryota; kingdom Viridiplantae; phylum Streptophyta; class Magnoliopsida; order Brassicales; family Brassicaceae; genus Isatis; species Isatis lusitanica. The sequence goes on along the minus strand of OVBB01001346.1, from coordinate 12,279 downwards.
GCGAAATTGAAGGGCTTTCCCTTGCCATCCTTAAATCAGTAATCAACATATCATTTTTTGCTTTTCGAATATTTTCTATTAAAGCTTCCATACATAAAATAAAGAGGTACAGAGATAAAAGATCCCCCTAACGAAGACCTCTTTTTTGGAATAATGATACCTTGTGGTTGATCTTAAGTAGTACTCTCTCCGTTCCATAAAGATTGAAGTTTTGAGTTTTTCACACATTTTAAAAACAAACTTAAAATACCAAATATAACCTCATTAGAATATTATATTTACTTTGACTTGAAAGCTGTTTTTATTATTAACTTTAATTAATATGGGTAGAATAAGAAATTAGCTAAAATGTTTGTATTGAGAACAGAAAATTTTCATCTTTGTGAAACAAATTAAAAACTCAAAAAATCTATCTTGGTGGAATGGACGGAGTACTTTTTATTGTACAAATGTAATACATTGCATTATCCATCTTATCCAAATCGACGAAAAGCCCATTTTCATGAGAAAATTCTCAATGAAACCCCATTATACCCAATCATAAGCCTTATTCAATTTGTTTCAATGGCCATAAATTTACCTCTACAAGAAGGGTTAATCCTTACACCATGAAATATTTCCTGAGCACCTAGAATATTATACGAGATTAGCCTACCTCATACAAAGGTCGACTGTGTCTCCAAAACTAATTACAGTAAAAAGCTTTTAAGCCTATGAAATAGTACGTGGGATATATTCTTATATCCCACATTACACAAATTAATATGTCTCAACTCGGTATACGAGTAAGACGTTATGTTTGTGGTATCAGACAAATACGAATATTGTCATATTTAACCGTTCATCCAAAGAGCCTATTCTCAGAAAATTATTAATCAGCCCCATAACATCCTTCTTGATGATAGGCCATGTATGCTGGTATAATAGAGCGCTTATCCCATCCAATTTTGGTAACTTCTCCAGATGCATCATAAATAATGCCTTTTAAATTTCCTCCTATGTAGCCAGAGCAGCAAGTTCATCATTCATATTCTCCGTAATTGAAGTTGATACCTCTAGTAAGAATTCCTTAAAATACGTTAAAATTAGATATAAACAAATTCTCAAAATATTGTACTGCCACCCTCTCTATCTATTATTCTTTAATTTACTTGCCCACATTCTTTCAGAGTTATGTAAGCCAATAATCATAATTCAAAATCATTTTTTAGGTTAGAGTATGATAGAAGTTATGTAAGTCAATAATCATCGTCGTACTCCGACTTCTTCACATATTACGATTCTTTTGCTGCCAAAAAAATTCCTCATCTCAGTAAGTTTCTTTCAATTTTCGTATAATATCAGAAGTATCCTCCAGAGATATATTATCATCATTTTGAACCTCCTCCAACTCCCTCTTTAATTATGTTATCCTTTCTTTTCCATATGGTTGACTGTCCATTCTCCATACCGATAATTCATGTCTGCACTGATTTTTTTTTTCACAAATTACTACCATCAACCTAATCGAATCCCAACCCATTGCAACAGATTCCATCAATCCTGTTTTTCCAATCCAGAATTTATCAAATCTAAATTGTGACCTCTTTTTAACAATGTTTTTCATCTATGCTTGCCACCATATACCGATGGTCCGAGCCCACCATTCCCAAGTACTCCACAAAAGAAAAGGAAAAATCTGAGTGTCACTCCTTTTAGTGAATGCCCTGCCAAGTCTATATCTGATAATTTGCAACCTCTTAGTTAATAAAAAGTATTACATCAGGAAGAAAATTCCAAAACACCACAATTCTTAATCATATTGTTGAAAAATCGATGTGTATTGTAACGGTCTCTCTTGTTTCTCATGTATACCAGTGATATCATTTAAGTCCCCAATTACAAACCATGGACCTAGCCGAACTAGAACAGCCCTAGTGAAACGTTGCCTTACATGATTCCTAAGTTTTTAAAATAGATTCATAAACAGAAGATAAAAGCATCTTCTCCACGGTAATCAGCAGATATATCAATAATTCTATTAGCAAAGTAGATATTATATACACTTAAATGGTTATTAAAAATATTTTGGGACCACCACTTGATCCTCGGGGTTAGACCATATGAATGTGATCGTATCCAAAATGCAATTGGAATTTCTGAACAAATTCAAAATTTTGTTAGATTCCAATTGAAACAAAAATTCTTGTTTATATTTATACCATGATTCCCCGCGATAACCTATATTCCATTTGCTTCCACGACTTGGCAATTCCAACTTAATATTTGCATCAATTAAATATCAAGAGATTCGAAAAAACCGGACTGAAGAGACCTCTACCATTGTTCTCTTTGTCTTTGTATATTCCAATTTGTTTTTCATATTACTAAAAATAAAAATATTACATTAGTGGGTACCATATAATAAGAAAGAGGTTTTTAAGGAACCTCCATAATCTTTATATATTCTAAACCGTGAATTCACTACACTATTAGCGGATAAAAGACATACAATTTTACCATAAAACACTAGAAACAAAAGAAGAATAAATCCCTCCACAAATAGAAGATGTATGACCATGCAAAAAGCATCATTTTCCAACTACTGTAGACCTGACCTTATTAAACACACCACATCAAAAGCAACCAACCCCATGGGAACCAACCTTAGACCTTTAAGATACATCAACTAGTAGAGAATTTGACATTATCTGGTTCCACACTCGATTCCACCGTCTCCTTAGGTCCATCAGTGTTGGAACCATTCTTAATGCGACGTGCAGTCCTTAAAACCAATTTTCCGTGGGGAAACCATATTTGTACCATTCTTTTCTTTGTTATTCTTCCTACAAAGATATGGTTGTCTTGAAAAGGTTTCTTCTTAACTCCTTGTTTCCCTACTTATTCGTGTAATCCTTTTGTGACTTAATCCTTAGAAACCGGATATTCTACACTCCCTTCTTATTCTTACACCGCACCTCCTTGCCCTCCTTAGAGCCCTATTCAACCACGTCTACATATAGCGCATGCAACTCTTCATTATCCTGTAAAACCAGATCAGCAACTGCAACCTCTGCCATCTTTATATCTAAGCCCTGAATATCCATATAAACTTCATCATGTATAGGACCCATATCATCCAAAAAATCCTTATCATTAGTAACCATATTGACTTCCATACGATATTGAGTTTGCTTATCACCCTCAACAGATGATTGACTGTTTGTTACCTACATAGAGTCCAATGTTGCTATTGGATCCTTCGCAAAATGATTCACATTATTGCCATGAAAGGCCTCTAACATTAACTTCTCGTGCTGGGATAGGCTTTTTCCCACTTCCGGATTCACCAGTTCCTTTATACCATTTTTAATTAGTTAAAACCTATGTTTCTTCCCTTCATGAGACGTTTTTCTTGATGTCCAGTAATGGGAAGATGATTCTTCTCCAAAACTCCTACCATCCCTCCTTGGTGTGTCATTATAGTCTCTCCTACTACAATCTGAACGATTCTCAATCTTTTCATTATATTGTTTATTTTTCCTATATATTTCCCCTCATTACCTCGACTAGACCCTCTACCTTCAACACCAACTGAATCATGTTGCCAACGTGTAACATGTGTTTGATTTTTTGCGCAATTGCACATGCAATAGCACCAAAGGTGCAGGGGTCATCGCCATGGAAGGTTATGGTACAGTAAAATAATAAGGCAAGTGTCATTCTATACTTTTATCTAAAAGCGTAAGGCGCACTAAAAGCACAAGGCAAGGGATTTTAAAACTTTGGTATTGGTTATGGTTTTTTAGTCTTTTAAATTCTTTTAACTGATTGAACACTATTAGGTTAATATATCGTGGCTAATGAAAAGTTGAAAAATAAACCCTCACAACTCACAGCCACTTATCCTCTCTTCTTCTCAGGTATGTCTCTTTCCTCTTCGTCTGTTATCTTCATTCTCTTTTTCTTTGCATTTTTCTGTGAGAGAGTGAGTAAATCAATCTTAGCTACTTAGGGATAACTGATTATTCACGACACAATTTCCCTTTCTTATTACTCTATTTTTGCCTCTTTTTCATTACATGTTTTTTCTAATTCAAAATCATTAATTTACGTGATTTTTGCTAATTCGAAAAAATGTAATTACTTGTTTGATTCTAATTCTTCGAACTCATTTGTTAAATTCATTTGTTGTCTTCTTGATGCAATTAATCATACTCTCATAATGTCTGATAGTGAAGATAATACAAAGAAAGGTGATGGCAGTGAGAGTGGCAGACAAGTGGATCCAGGAAAGAAGTTTGGAACTTGTGTTGGAAAGAAAAACAACTCATGGAAGTGTAATTTTTTCTTCAATGTTTATAATAGAAGAAAATTTTGTCTGAAACAGCATTTGGTTAGTGGTTATAGGAATTCCGCAAAATGTAAGATGGTCCCAGAATGGGTTCAGAAACAACTTCCGGAATGCATGATGCAAACGAGGCAAAAAAACAGCTCATAATTTGACACTTTTACCTGATGTGTGTGACGAGTATGATGAATATGATGGATCAACTACAACAGTACTAACGAAGAAAAGAAAAGTTAAAGGACCTTTAGATAAGCATGTCACTCTTCCTCCAAGAGATGTTCTACATGGAAGTAAAGAGAGAAAATGTATCTTTAGTGCTTGTGATAAAGAACAAAGGAATATAGTCTTTCTTGGTATAGCTAGGTGGTTCTACGATGCAGGTCTTGCTTATTCTTCTTTTGATGAAATGTGTGAATTGATTGGGAACTACAGAACTAGTTTGAAAACTCCAAGCATGTGGGAGTTGGGAGAACCTCTTCTGAAGAAAGAGAAAGAAAATGTGGTAGCTAAGATTTTGGAAAACAAGAAAGAGTGGTCAAACAAAGGTTTCTCATTGATGGCAGATGGATGGCGTGATCATGTGTCCAAGAAGGATATTATGAACTTGGTTAACTAGCCAAAAGGTTCTGTTTTCATTAAGTCTATGGATGTTTATAAGGTTGTAAAGGATGTCAAATTGCTTTTTGAGTTGCTTGATAAGATGGTGGAGCAAGTAAGGGAACACAATGTCGTGCACGTTATAATAGACAATGCATGATACTACACTAAGAGTGTGATATATTACGATTTTGACTCGTACTAACCTTAGCATCTAATCTCTTTTTCTAGTATTTGAGTGTGTTTCAGGTTATTTAAGGTGGCTAAGGGGCCTTTATCAAGCTTGGAGCAGCTGGAGCAGCTGGAGCGGTTGGATCTGGAAAAGAGCTTAAATTGAAGAAAATAAGCCAATTCGCTTACAGAAGTACCAACTCCAACTCGCGAGCACATGCTCGCTCAGCTCGGCTACCATAGAGCACATGCTCGCGCCTCCGAGAAAAATAGGGAAACAAGATTTTACCTAATCCTAAGGGCGTAAGGAGGAGCAGCCACCGCCTGAAAGACCTGATACATATACTCCCTTTAGTTTTTAGAATAGAATACCTTTTTACTTTTTCTTTGGACATCTTTGGAGATTTCTACTTGTAAGGGAGAATAAATTCTGCTACACTCTAAGAAGAATTCTGAACCCTCTTGATATTCTCGTTTTATCTTTAATGCATTCTTTCAATTCGATTTTCTTGTTTCCTTAACTTATGTCTGAGTAGATCTCTTAGTTAAGTTAAGGATTCAAAGGAGTTCATGAGCTAAGAGATTAAACACAAATAGGTTTATAAATCGATAGTCTTCACCTTTGTTGATCTTACTGCTTGAGTTAAACTGGCCGCTTAATTCATGATATTAGGTTAGCTTAGACAATGACAGTTGCTAGGTAGCTAGAAGAAATTCTGGTGAGCAATTCATCCTAAGCCTGCGAAAGTAGATGTGTAGGTGAATTGTGAACAAATCAATCATGGTCATTCATGCTTGTGTGCGATTTTAGGACCAAACGACAGTTTAGGTTTTAGGTTGTTTTAGGATTAATATTATCTTTATTGTTGAGTTCTAGACTAGTGCTTAATCATTGCCTGAATAGTTGTTTGATTCGTTGCTCTGAATTTCCCGTGAAACTCCTTGACCTAACGCTTGCTTAATATAGTTTTAGTTCACGATTTTAGTTCAATTGCTTGTTACAAATGAAACCAAAAACCATATTGATCTTTCTTAGCTTTTAATTTAGCTCAAAAAACCATAGTGTAACCCTTGGCCCTCGTGGGATTCGAATCCTAAATACTAATTTGTTTGTTGTGCACTTAGAGTAGGAAAATAGGGTTTAAAACTTGTTTATCAAGTTTTTGGCACCGTTGCCGGAGACCAAATTTTTACCTTTAGTTTTCGGCAAAATTTCTATTCTAAGCCTTTTACTTAATTCGATTTTCCTAAGTCCCAGGATCTTTGCCGACTTGGGCTGATGCACGATCAGCATTCTTGGACAAGTTCTACACCAAGTCTAAAACCGCTACTCTAAGGAAAAAGATATCCTCGTTTCAGCAACACGCTGCAGAATCCTTTCACGAGGCTTGGGAGAGGTTCAAGGAGTGCAAGCGAGAATTCCCTCACCAAGGGTTTAGCGATGAACAACTCCTGAGCACCTTCTATGATCGAGTTGACTAGGACTACATAAACGCGTTGAATGCAGCCAGTAATGGCGACTTCTACACAAAGTCCAAGGAAGGAGCACTTGAGTTGATTGAGAACTTGGCTGCAAGTTCTAGCAACAAATCTCCATAGTGTGATCGAACACAAAAGGTCAACAGCGTGGAGTCCAAGAAGATAGATGAACTGACAGCTAAGGTAAACCTTTTGCTAAAGGGGAACCAAAAGACAGTCCACTTCGTTGACGAGAACGGCGAAGAGATCTCTCAGTTCTTTGGGGAAGAAGGCGGCGATGATCATGGAGGCCAATTATGTGAATGGTCAAAGATTTGGGCAGAACCGCGGTTTCAACAACCATCGGAACCTGTCTTAGCGGAGTACTAACGTGGAGAACTCACAAGATCATGTTTACCTTAAACAAGGAGACCAGAATCAACTGGGATATCAGAAAAAACTACTCCAACAACTAGTAAGGAAGGCAGTTCATCCCAAATCAGAACCAATTTCAACCAAGGAATCAGCTAAGACAGCTTTTCACGAATCCGCAGCCTCCTTCTCCAGCAACCGGTTCCCAAGATGAGCTGAAGAGCATGATGCAACAGCTACTAGCAAGTCAGCAGAAGGCGGCAGCTGAGATCAACTCCAAGGTTGACACGATGTATGTGGATCTCAATGGGAAGTATGAGGCTGTGTAGACTCGCATAAAGCAGCTAGACATCCAGATTGCACATACTTGATGAATCCATCAAGAGAACACATGGTACTCTTCCTGGAAAGGTTGAGAAACCTAGAGCTGAATTCGTCAACGCCATTGAGCTAAGAAGTGGCAAGACACTTCATGTTTATCAACTCCAATATCGGCAAAAGGGGAAAGAAGTTGCGACCGAGCACCCGCTCCAAGAAACCTAGAATTCTCCAAATGGAGGAAACTCGAGGGAGCACAATGGAGGCTCCAGAACACCTATCTCACCCTTTGAAACATTCGAAGAATATTCAACAACAGAGCACCCTGGTCCGTCAGCCGAGCACATGCTCCATCAGGATATTCCATCGACTTCTGCCGACAGACCTGAAGCGATTTTTGAGAGGGTATACAAACCCAAAGTACCCTAACCTAGGCAACCAAAGAAGTCTCGTAAGGACTTGGAGGATGAAAATTGTAGGGAAATGTTTAAGGATTTGACAATAAAGCTCCCTCTCACTGATGCCGTTCAGATGATACCTACCCTGAAGAGATACATAAAAACACTGGTTTCTGGTAAAGTTGTTGTGGAGGAGAATGTGATGGTAGTCTCAAAAGAATGCAGTGCTGTTCTGCAAAACAAGGTGCTAAATTAGAGAGGCGATTGAGGGAAGTTTGTTATATTTGTAATAATTGGACATATGACCTTCGCCTGCTCTCTATGAGATCTCGGTTTCAACGTGAAACTTATGCCATATTCTGTGGCTAAGCGATTGGGTTTCAGTAAGTTCAAGCCCACGCAAATCTCGTTGGTCTTTGCTGATAGATCAAATAAGCTACATGTTGGCTTTTTGGAGGACCTTCATGTGCGAATTGGTGATACATTGATTCATGCCAATTTCGTGGTACTAGAGCTTGAGGAAGAACTGAAGGACCCTCTCATTTTGGGCAGACCATTCCTTTGCACAGCTGGTGCAATAATAGATGTCAGGAACAGAGAGATCGATCTCCAGCTGGGAGACATTGTAATGACATTTGATATGGAAAAACTGCTGAAAAGGCCCATGCTCGATGGCCAGACGTTTACTGTCGAAGGATCAGATGATGTTTATGACGATGCAGTAGAGGAGATAATCTGCCTTGATCCTCTGGAATCTGATTTAACTCTTGCCGAAAGGGAGCATGATTTCCTGAATGAAGATGCCGACAGCTTTGCGAAGATGCTCGATTCCAGCTGAAGAATGGAGCATGGTAGCTTATGTGAGTTTGGAGAATGAACAGAACTCGGCCACAACACTTGGAGGCGGAGCACCTGCTGTGATCCCGCGAGCACCTGCTCCACCGTCCGGATCGAACGATGGCCCATGAAGCGAATTGAAAGCTCCTAAATTAGAGCTAAAAACACTTCCTTGCAGGCTCAGGTACGTATTCCTTGGAACAAACTCTACTTACCCTGTGATAGTGAACTCTTAGTTGAACAATGTGGAAGTAGCCTTGCTTTTGTACGAACTTAGGAAGTATAGAAAGGCTATAGGATACTCGCTTGATGATATCACTAAAATCCCTCCTGATCTTTGCATGCATAGGATACATCTCGAAGATGAATCAATGAGCTCTATAAATTATCAGAGGAGGTTAAACCCTAATCTAAAAGATATTGTTAAGAAGGGGATAATGAAACTTCTAGAGGCTGGAGTGATTTACACTGTTTCTGATAGTACATGGGTTAGTCCTGTTCATGTAGTCATTAGGAATGGAGGAATCACTGTTATCAAGAATGATAGGAATGAACTGATACCAACTAGGACTGTAACCAGCCATAGGATGTGCATAAACTATCGCAAACTAAATGCTGCTACTCGCAAGGATCACTTTCCTTTGCCTTTTGTCGATCATATGCTTGAAATTTTGGCGAGCAATCCTTACTACTGCTTTATAGACGGTTATTCAAGTTTCTTTCTGATACCTATCCATCCGGATGACCAAGAGAAGACGACGTTCACATGCCCTTTTGGCACCTTCGCTTACCGGCGCATGCCATTCGATTTGTGCAACGCCCCAGAAACTTTCCAGCGATGCATGATGTCCGTCTTTACCGATCTCATAAAGGATATAATGGAAGTTTTTATGGATGATTTCTCTCTCTATGGAACTTCTTTCTCTGTTTGTTTGTCTAACTTGTGCAGAGTACTTCAACATTGTGAGGAGAAACATATTGTTCTGAACTGGGAAAGTGTCACTTCATGGTGACGAATGAGATTGTACTTGGCCATCGCATATCAGAGCAAGGCATCGAAGTAGATAATGCTAAGATCGAGGTCATGATGAATTTGCAACCACCTACTTCTGTCAAGGGGATCCGCATTTTTCTAGGGCATGTAGGCTTCTATCACCATTTTATCAAGCATTTTTCGAAGATAGCCATACCCCTGACGAGGCTGTTGTGCAAAGAGGTGAAGTTCGATTTCGACAGTGACTGTCTTGAGGCCTTCCATACGATCAAAGGAGCATTAGTCAGCGCACCCATTGTGCAGGCAAATTGGAGCTTAGCTTTCGAAGTTATGACAGATGCTATCGACTATGTTGTTGGTGCAGTTCTCAGCCAGAGGAAGGACAAGAAGCTCCACGTTATATACTAGGCCAGTCGCACCTTGGATGAACCTCAATGCAAGTATGCTACGATAGAAACAAAGCTTCTGGTAGTCGTCTTCGCCTTTGAGAAGTTCCGGTCATATCTTGTTGGCTCAAAGGTCATCATACACACCGATCATGCGGCACTCAAATACTTACTGACCAAGAAAGATGCCAAGCCGCGACTTCTCTGATGGATTCATCTCCTCCAATAATTCGACCTCGAAATCAAAGAAAAGAAAGGAAGAGACAATGGAGCTGCTGACCATTTGTCTCGATTGCGGATTGAAGAGGATGTCCCTCTTGATGACAGCCTCCCTGAAGAACAGGTCTACTCAATCGGACTCTTCCAAATCGAGGAAGCATGTGCTCCCACCCAGCGAGCACCTGCTCAGCCCGAATTCTGCAACCAAATCGTACGAGCTTAGCACTCTCCATTGCCCTGGTTTGGATAGATCGCTAACTACCTAGCTATAAGGCACTACTTTTGGGATGAGCCTTACTTCTACAAGCATTGCACTGATGGGGTATTCAGAAGATGTGTAGCGGAAGAGGAAATCCCTGAGATTCTTCATATGCCGAACACTTTGCCACCTTCAAGACAGCCTATAAGGCATTACAAGCAGGGTATTGGTGGCCTGCAATGTTCCGAGATGCCCAGCACTTTGTATCTAGATGTGATTATTGCCAGAGACATGGCAACATCAGCAAGCACAACGAGATACCCCAAAACTTCATTCTCGAAGTTGAAGTTTTTGATGTATGGGGAATCGATTTCATTGGGCATTTTCCATCTTCTTTTGGGAATGAGTACATAGTCGTGGATGTGGATAATGTGTCCAAGTGGGTAGAAGTTTTAGCTAGCCGTACAAACGATGCTACAGTAGTGATTAAGATGTTTAAATCTATCATCTTCCCACGGTTGGTGTTCCCGGAGTAGTCATAAGCGATGGAGGCTCCCACTTCATCAACAAAATCTCCGAGACTCGACTGAAAAAGAATGGCGTGAACCACAAACATGGTAGACTTTCCCTATCATCCTCAAACCAGTAGGCAGGTTGAAATCTCAAACAGGGAAATCAAAAACATCTTGCAGAAAACCGTGGGCACTACTAGGAAAGATTGGGCTTCTAAGGTGGATGATGCTCTCTGGACATACGGAACCTCCTAAAAAATGCCATTATGGACCACTCCCTTCCATCTCGTCTATGGCAAAGCTTGCCATCTACCTGTTGAGCTGGAGTTCAAAGCTGCATGGTGTGAGACCCGAAACTCATACTATCAAAACATATATTTTATGGGGGCTCGAAAATTCTATTTTAAAGAACTTAAGGACCGAAAATGCAAAAAAATGAAAATATGATTTTATTAGATAATTTTTCAGAGTACAAGAATTATAGCAAAAGTTTTAATAGTCTTATAATGCTAAAGCTCTTAATACTCGAATTTGGGATGGTCTAAAACCTTATACAAGTGTGTGTATTTATACTAGGCGTCCTAGGAGAGCAAAAATCCTTCTGGGCAATGTGAGACTAAGTTTTCCCCTTCCAGCCGCCGACTTGACTTTTGGGCCCGTCTCTTGCTCCGAAAACCTCTCCAGCCCGTCACACGATCCAATCTTGGCCCGGCCCAACATTCGTGAACAGTACCCGATGAACAGTACCCGATGAATAGTGACCCGGTGAATAGTAATCCGATGAATAGTAACCCGATAAACCGGATCTCGATTGAACTTAATTTGATTCTTCGGCTAACTTTTTCTCGGGGTGAATAGTGTTTTTTACGGTTTTTTCCTGCGTGAATAGTGTTCCAAACGTTCTTTTTCCGTCTTTCGAAATCAGACCGCTCGTTTTTCCCCCGAGCTTTCAGCCGCCGGTCCAATTCTTGTTTCCAGCCGCCGGTCCAAGGCTGACGCGTATTGGGCGGCTGGACCTGGGCGGCTGGACAAGAGCATCGGACTCGGTCGGTTGGACAATGTTCGGTCTCGGGCGGCTGGCCTATGAACGATCGTGGGCAGCTGGAAGCTGGACGACCGCGGGCGGCTGGCCATGCACGATCATGGGCGGCTGGCCATGCATGGTCGATCGTGGGCGGCCGGAAGAGATAGTCCATGGGCGGCTGGAAGAGATAGCCCATGGGCGGCTGGAAGACATGGCCCACGGGCGGCTGGAAGACATGGCCCATAGGCGGTTGGACCGAGATAGTCCATGGGCGGCTGGAAGACATGGCCCATGGGCGGCTGGAAGACATGGCCAATGGGCGGCTGGACCGAGCATGGTCTTCGGGCGGCTGGACCAAGCATGGATTCCGGCGGCTGGACCGTGCATCGACCGTGGGCGGCTGGACGTGTTCAGGATAAGTCCAGCCACCATGTCTTGATGAGAGAGTGATGGGCGGCTGGACT
>OVBB01001345.1:0-14644 GCA_900406415.1 Isatis lusitanica | reverse complement strand
TCTCGTTGACGTGTCTGCGGCTGTTTCTCTCTTGGTACAGATCTTTGTCTAAATGATCAAACGGTCCATAATCATCTTGAAGCATTCTTGCTTTTGGAACATAATCTATAGCATGTCTTCCCTGTGCTTTAACAATGACTAGAAAACCCAGATCACATGTGCAAAAGGAATAATCAAGCAAATCCTCAAGATGCATAGACAAAATTTCCAAGATTAAATCATTCAAAACAAGTTCCAAATGCTCTTTATGAACCTCAAAGACTTTGCTAAAGGTTAAATCCGAATAAGAACACCAAATCTCGCAAACATCCTTAACCGAGTTCATAAAAAGCATAACTTTCTTAGAAAACGAGATGATCTTTTCACACTTGGGAAATCTTTTGGCTAAAACATTATTAATCAAATTCGTTTTGCTAAGTTCGTGGGATAGGCTTGAGTCAATCAAAACGTTTTGGAAACAATGTTTAAACTTAGAAAAGGTTTTAACAAATGCATAATCTGCTTCAGCTTTAATCATGTCAAACGTTTTGCAAAGAGATGAATCAAATTCCTTCTTTCTCACGAAAATACTTAAAGAGGAATGAAATCCTTCAGTCATAAAACCGTTTGACTTCGACAACTTGAAGATTTCAGAATTTCGAATCAGTTTGTCAAAAACAGAATTTGAAACATAAAACTCTTTCGTTTTCTCTAAACCAAAACGCTTTTCATCAAGAGCAGAAATTAAATCAAACAAATTAGGCTCTGTCCTAAATCAATTCAGCTCTGTCCTAAACAAACTCGGATCTGTCCTAAACAAATCAAGTTCCTTACAGTGCTTAGGATAGTCACAAGGAATGGACACAAGATCCAATTCTGGCACAAGTTCGGTCGGCTTCTCCATGATATTAATCTGTGGCTCTCTGCTTGGTGCTTCTCCTGTTGAGATTTCTTTATAAACCTGTGAAAAAGATTCAGTGCTACTCGGATGCTTCGGTACAAAGACGCTTAGTTCAGCACAACTCTGTTTATCTTTATGCACAAAATTAGATGAAGAAGATGGAAGGGAACACTTAGCTTTAAGGAACTTTTTGAGGTTTGGTGCCTCCACATGGTTTTGCCCTTAGGTTGCTGCACTTCCTTTTTCCTAAGGTATTTCTGATCTTGGTTCAAGAACTCCTTTGATCCTTCATAAACATGCTTAGCCAAAATTTGGATATTCTTTTTAATGGAAACAAATTCCTTGACTTTTTCAACCTGTCCTTTCACAAACACTAAAACAACCACATCAAGTGTGCAAAAGAAATACACAAACGATTTCTGTGGAGTAAGGACGTCTAGAGAAAGAATAAGATTTTTGGGATCATCATCTAAAACATTTTCATAGACCAGTTTGGCAAGATCACACACAATACACATGTTTCTCTTTTTGAACACAAAACAATCAAAGAAGTATCAATGCAAACAAACTGATTGAATTTTTCCCACTTAGAAACCTTTTCATTTTTTTCAAACATCAAGATCCTGCTAGTCCTAAGCAACTCACGCAGTTTCCTAAACCAAAACTCAATAAGAGAACAATCAGATGCACACATTTCCTGAAATGATCTAAATTCACACAAAACTTTTTTCAGAAAACATGAACACTTGTTTCAGCCTAGAAAATCTTTTATCATAAACGTTTTTCTTCCAAGTAGAGCTTGTCTATTGAAGTTTTTGAATCCAAAAATCCTCACAGCAAAATATTTTACACCTTTCACCAAAGGATTTCAAATCAAGATTAGAATCACACACATTTTCGAACTGAAAACTGTTTTGCCTAAAGATCTTATCATGCTGAAACCATTGAAAAGATTGAATCCCATTTTCTAAAACAAGTTTTTCATTGTCAAAATCCTCTAAGTTTTCCAAACCAAATCGTTTTTGATAAGTTCTAAACTCAGGAAAATTTTCAGCAAAGGAAAACCCTGTTTTTGCTCTAAATAAATGTTCAAAGGTTTTCTCACTTAAAGAAAATTCAATTGGACAAACAAGGCCACAAAATTCATCAATTAAAACACAGTTTGACATAGATAAATTCTCAGATTTAAGTGTTTCAAAAGACTTCATCATTTTATCAAAATCAAATTCAGAAACACAAAATTCTTTCACGTTTTCTAAGCCAGAGAATTTTTCTTCATGAGGAGTAACTAGAACAAACAAGCTAGGAAAATTATTATTCACACCAATTCCCTTACAGTGCTGGATGTAGTTTTCACCGAGGAATGAGTGAAAAGGTGGTTTTGGTACAAGGCTAGCTTTTTTCCTCCAAGACATCTTCATGTGGCAAACTCAGTTGTGATTTTTCTGCATAGCTTTCTTCTTGGACCTGTGAAATAAAACCAAGGCAACCCGGCAGCTCTGGCTCTAAACAAGTAAGTTCTTCACAAGTTTGTTCATTCTCAAGCACATAATAAGGTTCAGAAGAAGGATAATTAAATTTATCCTCACAATATGTCATGCACTGAAATAGATCTTCTTCATTCTCATCTAAGATTGGCAAAACATCTAAGAATTCTTCCTTCTCTTCAGGGATGCTATCAGCTTCTTCATCAAACATATAGGCACGTCCTCTAGCTCATTGAGGTCCTGGCTGTTGTACTCTGTTGAGTTTGATGCTCTGTCTTGACACAAACAAGATGGATCAGCAATATTCTCCAAAACAGAAAACTCAGAGATATCTTTGGGTTTTGTACTGATGAGTAATGAATGTTCATCTACAGGTACACATGTGGTTGTGCTCTTCTTTTTTTTCACAATCACGTCCTTAAGGGTTTTCATCAGTTCCTGCTCAAAGTCAAAAGTGCTTGGTCTGAGCCGGCTGGAGTTCTTGAGTCTGGCTTCTCATTTGATCCCAGCAAGGCCGCGATCAGAGATCATTCCGAGTCACTGAGGGTCACATCATAACTTAGTGATTCATCCTCCGGAATTGCCCCTTCTTGGGATTATCCGGCCTCTTATCGGAACATGGCCTCTCAGCCGGTGTTGGTATGTTTTTCAGATTTTTCCTAACACTTGTGTTTTGTTGTTGATTTGTTTTATGGCTAAGTGTTTTTTTGTTTTGCTTTTTAGTTCTACGCTCCTGTGCATGCGTTCAAGGCAGCTCATGAGGCTGCGGTGCGCGAGCTCAGTGTCAGGCTGATGAGGTCCAGCGTCATGCACGCTGAGGAAACCGCAGCTCTGACGAAGGAGCTTGACAACAAGAGGAAGAAGTCCTGGAAATACAAGGTGTGGATGAAATCCCTTCAAACTACATTGGAGCAGGACAAGCTTAATTGCAAGAAGGGCATCGAGAAGGCTAGGTAGCAGCAAAGGTGGGACAATATGGAGAAGTATCGCGCTCGCATGGAGCAGAAGAAGTCCTGGAAATACAAGGTGTGGATGAAATCCCTTCAAACTACATTAGAGCAGGAGAGGCTTAATTGCAAGAAGGGCATCGAGAAGGCTAGGAAGCAGCAAAGGTGGGACAATGCGGAGAAGTATCGCGCTCGCATGGAGCAGAAGAAGACTTCTCTGGCAATGGTAACTGAGGCTGATCATTTTGAGGCGGAGGTAATTGGGATCTCCAGGAACTTTATAATGCTTGATGACCTTGAGCACAATCGGACGATCGTCCTTGCGGAGCATGCCAGCACGAAGGCGATGCTTTGCCGGGTATTCCGATCATTCGGTCCAGTGTATCAACGGGGATACGTTCTGGGTTTGGACGCTTGTCGACAATTTTGGGAACTTAGTGCGCTTGGCTTCTCTATTCCCATTTCGACGAAACGCGTTTGGGACCTCGTACCAGAGCCTGTTTGGTACTGCGTTTATGAGATGTGTTAAAACCAGTGTTTCTCGTTTGGCGTTTACTGGGTTTGAAGAGCTCATTTCGTGGTTGATGTCTCGTAATATTCCCAATTTACGAAACACTCATGAAGATAAGGTAAACAGAATATCGTCCCCGCGTTCTCGATCAGGTCACACCTTTCCGATATTACTCCGAAAATTTGTTTAACGCGTTATTTTTATCCGCTCAGGATATTGAAAGAACCATGGTTAAGATGTGAATATCTTGTTGTGGCGAGCAACAAAAATATTTGTTTGTAAACTTGAGTGGATTGTTGGACCGCATCTGTGTTGATCTTTGGGTGTTCATCTGTTATCCACCTTTTTCTTCGCTTTGATATTCCCGAGAAATCGTTCGAATTTTGGATGGGTTATCGCTTAGACTCTTTGCGGGAGTATAGATATATACTGACCCACCGCAAAGTTCACGATCTTCGTTAGACCGCCTGCGTGGACCGGGAGCTGGATCGTTTCGTCCATCATCGTAACCTTGCCCGAAAATCTGGTCAATGACCGCAGGTTTGGTTTCAGCTTCGAAACGTCAATGTTCATTCGTCGCAGCGTCTCTCGAAATATCACGTCTACCGAGCTTCCGGTGTCAATTAAGACCCTGGACACGTCGTAGTCGTTGATGTCGAGTTCCACCACCAGAGGGTCGTCATGAGGTTAATCGAGTCCATCAGCGTCCCTTTCTTTGAACGCGATCAGATCACTGTTTTGATTGACTGGTGCCTGTGGATTCGATTCTTTGTCTCCTCGCTTTAAGAACGCTTTTATCGATAAGACCGTACCACAACAGTATTGGGATCCTCCTATGATCATATGGAACCTCCTTTGGTTTCCGGCGAGGGTGTCTTCATTTGATCTCCACCATGGCTTGAGCGTTTCCGTTGTGCTGATGGTCTTGGGCCTGTGAATTTCCGCTTACTGCCCCGAGGCTTTCCAACGCTACTCCGCCTCCAAGCTCTCCCGCCAAAAATTTTGTTGTGAGCCTTCTTGCGATTGTTTTGCAGTTTTTGTTCGAGTGCCCCTTTGCAGTAAGCTTCCTCATTGTAGCCCGTGCGAGTCCAGGTGTTCTATGTTCCTTTTCCGCGTGCGTTTTCCTTGACAGACCCTTTGGTGCTTACTTGGGAGTTGTGGGCTCCGCCCGTGCTTGTTTCCTCGTTTCCTCGTTTCCGCTGCTTTGCCCGCTCCTCTTTTCAGTGAAATTTTTTATGAAATCGCTGAGTCTTTCGTTCGGTACCTGGTAGAAATCCACTGCTTGAGCAAGAGAAATCGGCGCCTTGTTTGCTTGGGAAGAAACTGGCNTCGTTTCCTCGTTTCCGCTGCTTTGCCCGCTCCTCTTTTCAGTGAAATTTTTGATGAAATCGCTGAGTCTTTCGTTCGGTACCTGGTAGAAATCCACTGCTTGAGCAAGAGAAATCGGCGCCTTGTTTGCTTGGGAAGAAACTGGCGCCTTGCACAAGAGAAGTGTAACATCCCGATTCCTGGTATATATAGAAACATATATTGGAAAGGTTAAAAGAATTGATTTGTCTACCTATGTCATTAAAGTGCACTTACCTTTTCGGTTAATCATTCCGAAAGAATTCCAGAGTTAAGCGTGTTTGGGCTGGAGTAGTGGAAAGATGGGTGACCTACCGAGAAGTGATTCGCGATATCGTGTGAGTTAGGAAAAAACACGGGGAACGGTCATGTGGTGATTGCAGGGACATTATATCATGACTTTCGAGCCTCCAAACTAACGCACCAACCTCGGACAAGGGTGGTCCAATGGACCTAATGAGAGGACATGTGGGCTCACCGGTAGGGGGGACGGGGCGTTATAAGTGGTATCAGAGCTGGTTAGCCGTCCCAGTGCTAACCTGGGAGGCGTTCTAGGACTGGTTGTGGTGTGCAACGAGGACGTTGCACTCTAAGTAGGGGTGAATTGTAACATCCCGATTCCTGGTGTATATTGAAACATATATAGGAAAGGTTAAGAGAATTGATTTGACTACCTATATCACCAAAGTGCACTTACCTTTTCGGTTAATCATTCCTAAAGAACTCCAGGGTTAAGCGTGTTTGGGTTGGAATAGTGGAAAGATGGGTGACCTACCAGGAAGTGATTTGCGGTATCGTGTGAGTTAGGAAAAAACACGGGGAACGGTCATGTGGTGATTGCAAAGACAGTATATCATGACTTTCGAGCCTCTGAAATAATGCACCGACCGTCGGACAGGTGTGGGCTCAATGGACCTAATGAGAGGACATGTGGGCCTAGTGAGAGGTACAATGGGCCTAATGAGAGGACATGTGGGCTCACTAGTAGGGGCGGTTGGGGCGTTATAAGAAGTTGGGATGATTTGAAACTGAGTACAAAGGTGTCTATATATACTGAGTATTCTTGGGTCTCGAGAGTTTGTCTTAGCGATGTGGGACGTTGAGAAGTCCTTCTCCAGCCGCCAACTTTGACCTAATGCGGCAGGGCCCGCGAGCTTGTCTCTTCCAATCCGGCCCGTTTGCATATTTCGGCCCAGCTTGTCTTTATGGCTTCGGTTTGATCATTCTTTCTGTTTAATTGTGGCTAGATTNAGTCCTTCTCCAGCCGCCAACTTTGACCTAATGCGGCAGGGCCCGCGAGCTTGTCTCTTCCAATCCGGCCCGTTTGCATATTTCGGCCCAGCTTGTCTTTATGGCTTCGGTTTGATCATTCTTTCTGTTATTCGTGGCTAGATGNTCTGTTTAATTGTGGCTAGATTTCTTGATTTCGGTTTTATACGTAGGATACTTGACGTTTTCGTATATCTTGAACAACAAGAAGTTATCTGTAAAATGGCACGATGTTTTATGGAAACGGCACGATGTTTTGGAAAGAACCTGCATGGATTCAGCTCGACACCCTTTCGACTTCATTGTGTCGAGCTTAATGCCATGAATTCATCTTGGCATGTTATTGACTTGAGGATGATGAGCTGAATGTCGTGAGTTCAGCTCGGCACGTCTTGGTTCGTGTTGTCGAGCTGAATGTCACGAGTTTAGCTCGGCATGCTCTCCCAGATGCTGCCAAGTAGAATGCCATGAGTTCAGCTCAGCACAATGTTGGGACACTTTAGCTAGGAACGTTTTTGTTTACGAAAAGAGTTGTTTTCTCACATATGTTGATTTANGCTCGGCATGCTCTCCCAGATGCTGCCAAGTAGAATGCCATGAGTTCAGCTCGGCACAATGTTGGGACACTTTAGCTAGGAACGTTTTTGTTTACGAAAAGAGTTGTTTTCTCACATATGTTGATTTAGAAAGTTTACATACATTTTAAGCTCGACAATGCACGATTGTGAAAGCCAAAACTCAAACTGTCAAAACTAATATTTTATGGAGTCTCGAAAATTCTATGTTAAAAGAACTCAAGACCGAAAATGCAAAAAGATGATTTTATTGAATAATATTTACGGAGTACAAGAATATTAGCAAAAGTTTGAAAAGTCTTATAATGCTAAAGCTCTAATACTCGGATTCGGATGATCTTAACCTAGTACAAGCATGCATATTTATACTAGGAGACCTAGGAGGCTAAAACTCTTTCTGGGCGATGTGGGACAAAGCTCCTTCCTTCCAGCTGCCGACCTAGTCTTTTGGGTCCGATTTCTGGCCTAAAACCTTCAGCGATCCGTCACATGGTCTGATCATGGTCCGGCCCAACTTTTAATGAACACTTCTCGATGAATAGTAAACCGGACCTCGATTAAACTTAAATTGTTGTGACTAGAATGTATTATGTGTATATTATTGATGAGACCAAAGGGCATATATAGGTTTATATAAAAGATAAAAAGGAAACATTCCATAAACCTATTCCTTGTCTAACAAGGAAAGTTTAAGACTATCTAGAATAAACCTAAGGACCGGTTATGATATAACCTCTACTGGGCCGGTTTCGTGAGTCCATACCAAACGGTTTTTAACACTCCCCCTTGGGCGAAATAACCGAGCCCGATGCTACCAAGGATCTTTGTAATACGCTTGGGGATGCTGCCTCATTAAAACCTCACTAAAGAAAAACCCAGTGGGACAAAAACTTAGTGAGGAAAGAGTACATCACGTATTACTCCCCTGGTTTAGACATCCCTATAAGTCCTTTATTTGGCACATGCCAATCTGATACATCAGCTTCTTGAGCGTGGAGGTTGGAAGCGACTTCGTGAAAAGGTCGGCCGAGTTTTCACTTGAACGGACTTGAAGCACTTGAACTTCTCCGGCCTTCTGTAGGTCGTGAGTGAAAAAGAACTTGGGCAGAATGTACTTCGTTCGGTCTCCCTTGATGTATTCATCCTTCAGTTGTGCAATGCATGCGACATTGTCCTCGTATAGTATGGTTGGTTCTTCCTTCCCATCAGCCATCCCACAATCTCGCTTTATGTGCTGAGTCATCGATCTCAACCAAACACATTCACGGCTAGCCTCATGAATCGCCAATATCTCTGCGTGATTGGACGATGTGGCCGTGAGCGTCTGCTTCATGGATCACCATGAAATTGTTGTTCCTCCGTGAGAGAACAACACATATCCTGTCTGAGATCGACCATTGTGCGGATCCGAAAGGTAACCTGCATCAGCAAAACCAACCAAACCATTATCATTAAGGTTAGTGTAAAACAGACCCATATCTTTAGTTCATTTCAGGTAACGAAGTATGCAATTGTAGTTTCGATGAATAGTAAACCGGACCTCGATTAAACTTAAATTGTTGTGAATAGAATGTATTCTACGTATATTATTTATTGATGAGACCAAAGGTCTTTATATATAGGTTTAACTAAAGGATAAAAAAGGAAACATTCCATAAACCTATTCCTTGTCTAACAAGGAATGGTTAAGAGTAATCTAGAATAAACCTAAGGACCGGTTATGATATAACCTCTACTGGGCCGGTTTCGTGAGTCCATACCAAACGGTTTTTAACATAAATTGATTTTTTTTGGTTATCCCTTTCCCGGTACAAATAGCGTTCCAGCGCTTTTCCGCGTGAATAGTGTTTCGAACTTTCTGAATGTGTCGCCCTTCTTCTGTTTGAAATCCTGCCGCCCGTTCCTTGGCAGAGGTCAGACGCCCAGCCTTTTGTGGTGACGCACGGGCGGCTGGCCTTGTCGGTCCTTGCCAGACGCCGCGCCAGAGAGGACGGTCATTGTAATACTCCAGTCTATAGCGGAAATTACCCTGGAGCAGAAATAATTTTTGAAGACCAATGCAGACAATTTTAAAACTTTCGGGACTTGGATCGAGGATGCCCAAGACATCAATGGAGGTAATTCAAAAGGATTCATCTCAAGAACAATTCTGACGCGGCCTATAAAAATCGGGATAGCCGATAGACCCGAAGAAAGGACACTCCGAATAAAATAATTCTCAGATTATGCGTCGCCCGCCAAAAAATTCTGAGATTTTTTGGAGCTCTTACAGACACTTAAAGGAAGGTTATGAGCTAAGAAAATCCATTTTTGTTCGGTGGACGCAGAAGTTCAGAAGAAAATACTAAGGAGCTCCAAGATGAGATAAGCCGAGAAGATTTGGCCATAGGAGTGAAACTTTGTGGAGACCCTAAGGACATCTGAAAGAGCATTCTGAAAGAAGCAGATCGCATTTTCGACGGTGGACGCAGTTTTTATGACATAAGTAGTTCGAAGCTCGAAAACGAGCAATACCGAGAAAAGTTAAGGAAGGTCAGTCAGGGACCAACCATCCACCTCTTTTGCTGACTAATCCTTGGCAGAGCAGGAGTTGTCAGACTCTCAGAGACTGCCGACCTCAGAAGCAGGAGGTGGAAGAAGCTTAAGGGTGAAGTAAGGACAAGGGTCGGAAACTGAAAGGTGGCGCGATCTGAGCACTGCTTGGTGTAAGGCGAGGTGTCAGGCTCCTGTCAGTTTGAAGTGAGTATAAATACCTCCTCATTCCCCAGCCATTCGTCATTCACCATTGTCCTTCATGCTTTGTTAGTTTCGTAAAAGGTAGATTAAACCGAGAGAGAAAAATGTGAGGTACTGAGGGCGTGAATCATAGGAAGCTTAGAGGAAGGATAGAAGTTGGTAGAGATCAGGAAAGCTTCAGTTAAGGTGAGTCCCCAACTTTAGTAGCCCATCGCCGATCATGTTCTATGCTATGCGTGAAAGCGTTATACCATAGGTCTGACCGTAGATGGAATTTCTTGATACATTGGTGTGATGGTGTTCTCTGATTATTGCTTGATTGTTTGTGTGCCTTGGGTGCTTGGTTGATTACTTTAACTGCTTGATTGTATGCATGTTTGAGTGTTGATTTAAGGTTGAGTATGCATGTTGTGTTGTACCGGTTAAAAGTGAAAGTGGAAGGGCTGCCGAGATCACAGATACAGTTGCAAGCCCCTTCCCTGGAGCTAACTCGTGCGTAGGGAATATGATGGCCGTGCTGTCTAGTGGTATTTGGTTAGACCGACCCACTAGTGGAGTTTGGGTAGACCGACTCCCGTGGATGGCTGACGTCTCAGTGAGGTGTGATGTGTTGTGGTGTGTCGGTTCGACGGCTGTGTGATCTGTGGGGACCGGTCGAAACCATTGGAGTGGTTTAGTGGCAGTATGTTCGTTATTCCCCAATGTTCCTCCACAGTATCGAATGACAGAGAAGTGGAGATGATTCGGAGAGACGGGATGGCAGCCTAGGGCCGAATATACCCGACGGGGTATTGTTGAGACGGCTTCCGTAGTGAGACAGATTCGGGCTGAAATGCACTTAAGTATTTTACTGGTGCTCGGTTTCGTGTGTGAAGTTCGGACTAGATTTTCTTGGTGATATCAAGTGCTGGAGGTGTTCACAGGGGAATGCGACATGCTAAGAGATCTCTATGCCCACGTGAGTTGGTCATATAGTTAGTAGGATGCATGCTTCGGATATTCTGTGTTTACTTTGCTTCGGCTATTCTTGCTTGATTGATTGATTGTCTGGTTGCTTGCTTATTTGGGTTGGGAATCGTTTTTGTCTCGTACTCGCTTGGTAATCTCCCCGATTACTCACCCGTTTTTCCTACCACTCTTGCAGGTAACCCTTGAGTAGCTTGTACATTGAGTGGCGGAACGTAGGACTATCGGAAGTGGTTTACTGGCCTTTTTGCAAAGACTAATAGAGTATGTTAGGTTTCTTTTCGGATTTAAAATGCAGCTGCTAAATGGTTTAAGTTGTAAGACCTTGTTTTTAATCGTTATAAATAAAGTGGAATGTTTTGTAAACTTGTTGGCTCAATGATATTAGTCTTGTTTGGACTAACACAACTCAAGACCAAAGTACGGGTTGAAAAGCCTTAGGCCGCGGTCTAGAGGTATCGGAGTTGGTCGGATGGACCGGCATTAAGCTCAGTGACCTCTTAGATGGGCTGGACTATCTGATTAACTTCAACTTGTGACATCTGCGGATCGGGTTAGGCTTGCGATTGGTCGTGCATGTTCTTGTTTGATTGTTGTTCGACCATTCTTTCTAGTCCGGTTCGGGGAAGTTACAAATGGTGTCATCGCTCATAACTCAATGTCGAATGAGACGGGCTGAAAAGCCTTGACCTTCGGTGGTGGGGGTTAGCATTTGTTCAATGGACTGCGTTGGGGTCAGAATCCCCTCCTCGGAGATCAATGAACTAAAACAGAGAAATCACAACTCAGGGCCTAGGGCCAGCCGCCCATGCTCTACGATGAGGCCAGCCGCCCATCCTCTTATCAACAAGCATGGTGGCTGGACTTGTCCTGGACTAAGTCCAACCGCCCATCATCTTCAAAGCACCAAGGCTCGGCACCTAGACTTGTCCTGGACTAAGTCCAGCCGCCCATCATCTCTCAATCTAGACCCGACTCCTGGACTTGTCACAGACTAAGTCCAGCCGCCCATCATCTCTAAGTCGAGACCTGGCGCCTGGACTTATCTCNTCTCAGTCGAGACCCGGCTCATGGACTTGTCCTGGACTAAGTCCAGCCGCCCATCATCTCTCAGTCGAGACCCGGCTCCTGGACTTGTCCCGGATTAAGTCCAGCCGCCAATCATCTCTCAGTCGAGACCCGGCGCCTGGACTTCTCTCGGACTAAGTCCAGCCGCCCATCATCTCTCAGTCGAGACCCGGCTCATGGACTTGTCCTGGACTAAGTCCAGCCGCCCATCATCTCTCAGTCGAGACCCGGCTCCTGGACTTGTCCCAGACTTAGTCCAGTCGCCCATCATATCTCAGTCGAGACCCGGCTCCTGGACTTATCTCGGACTAAGTCCAGCCGCGCATCAACTCTCAGTCGAGACCCGGCGCCTGGACTTGTCTCGGACTAAGTCCAGCCGCCCATCAATCCAAGACAAGGCGTCTGCACGTTCTGATCCTAAGCGCCCATGAGTATTGGCCAGCCGCCCATGAGTATTGTCCAGCAGCCCACGAGCATTGTCCAGTAGCCCACGAGCATTGTCCAGCCGCCCATGAACGTGATCCAGCAGCCCGTGGAACAGCCACCCATGTACACAAGCCATAGATCGGGCGGCTGTCCATCAACACTAAAACGGGCGGCTGGAGGTTTGAAGAAAAGAAGAAACGGGTGGCTCGGTTTCAAAAGTCGTAAAACGTTCGGAACACTATTCGCGTTGAAAGCACTGTTCACAAAATACTATTCATCCCGAGAAAAAGTTAACCGAAAAATCAATTTAAGCTTACTCCGCCAGTCTTTCATTCGCCTATCTGCAATACCGCTTCTACTCACTGGATTTCTTCCCATCACCTTTCTTTTGACTTGGCTGGTTCCTGTTTGGCGGGACGTCTGGCAGAATGCTTGGCCTCCTGCGCTGGATCGAGATCCGGTTTTAGTATTCACGGTTTACTGTTCATCGGTACTGTTCATCAATAAGTTGGGCTGGACAAGGATCAGATGATGTGACGGATTGCTGAAGGTTTCAGACCAGGAATCGGGCCCAAGAGACTAGGTCGGCAGCTGGAAGGAGAGAACAATGTCCCACATCGCCCATAAGGAGGTTTAGAACCTTTGGTCTCCTAGTATAAATATACATGCTTGTATTAGGTTGAGATCATCTAATCCGAGTATTAGAGCTTTAGCATTATATGACTTTTCAAGCTTTTGCTAATATTCTTGTACTCCGGAAACATTATTCAATAAAATCATCTTTTTGCATTTTCGGTCCTTGAGTTCTTTTAACATAGAATTTTCGAGCCCCCATAAAATATAAGTTTTGACAATGTAATTTTCAGCTCTCACAGTTTGGCGCCGTATGTGGGGATGAGAAATATTCTTCACCCAAAGAACAAAAGGACACGGAAAGAAAGATTATGGCCGAAGAAGCAATGGACTCGAGTCCCGTGGATGGCACCCGCGGCCGGACGATGACCTTCCGAGAAGGGGAAGCCACCGAGATAGACAATCCGCACAATGATCTGCTCATGATCAATCTCTCGATCGGAGGGCGCGAAATTCCAGGAGTCTTAGTCGACACATGAGGAACGGTGAATATCATATTCCTAGAAACCCTCCAAATGATGAACATTGGGACCCAGAATCTCATAACCCATCCAAAATCGTTGACTGGTTTCTTCGGAAAGACGACAATGACAATAGGGACGATCCAACTCCCCGCCAAAGAAAAAGGAGTGGAGAAGAACACAAAGTTCTCGGTAATCGATTGCTCGCGAATCTGCGACGCAATCGTAGGAAAGCCGTGGTTAAACACACTGAGGGCCGTCCCATCAACTTACCACCAGTGCCTAAAGTTTCCGACCCCAACCAGAGTGGAGACGATCTAGGGATGACAAAGAGACTCTCGAGCTTATTTCCTAACGGAGCACAGGTTGAGGAAGCCGGTGACAGATTCACGTCACCAGCCAAAGCCCGATAAGGGGAAGGAAGAACGGCAGATCGCGAAATTCGAACAAAAGCTACAAATGGAAGAAGCCCGTAAGGCGGAAAGAGATCCTCCGTGCGAGCCAGTGATCGCGGTCAACATAGACAAAACAAATCCGGAGCGATGTACAGAGATCGGAGCGACCAATCAAGACGGAGTTAATCACCCTGTTGAAGGAGAACGCCGGATCGTTCGCATAGGCAGCGGAAGATATGCTTGGGATCGACATCGGCGTTACGAGCCATGAACTCAACTTGGACCCAACGTTTAAGCCGGTGAAGCAGAAAAGACGGAAGCTCGGACCGGAGCGCACCGAAGCAGTAAAAGATGAAGTGGAAAGATTGCGCAAAGTTGTATCTATCATAGAAGTAAAATACCCCAACTGTCTGGCCAATCCGGTGGTAGTAAAGAAGAAGAACGGGAAATGGCGAGTCTACGCCGACTTCACGGACCTGAACAAGGCATGTCAAAAGAATAGCTTTCCACTACCACACATTGACCGGTTGGTCGAGGCAACGGCCGAGAACAAGCTGCTATCGTTCATGGATGCTTTCTCTGGATACAACCAGATCATGATGAACCCCGATGATCAGGACATATTGCTATAAGGTGATGCCATTGGGTTGAAGAGCGCAGGGGCAACATACCAAAGGCTCGTAAACAAAATGTTCGCTGAGAAACTCGGAAAAATAATGGAAGTCTACATCGACAATATGCTGGTCAAGTCTATGGAGGAAAAAGATCGCGTGAAATAATTGCGGGAATGCTCTGAGCAACTTAACCGACATAACATGAAGTTGAACCCGGCGAAGTGCAGATTCGGAGTGGCATCTGGCGAATTCCTCGGATACTTGGTGACTCATTGAGTAAAGGGGGAGATTGTTCTAGCAAACAAAAGCTCATACAAGCCGGAAGACAA
>OVBB01001343.1:2307-14649 GCA_900406415.1 Isatis lusitanica | reverse complement strand
ATTCGGTTTAAATCCTAACATTCTCAGTGACGTGGTTTAAATCCTTTGAGTTGCTACGTTTTGATGACGTGTCGTGTATCGACTCTTATTAACGGAAGTACCACAAATAAAATTAAAGCTAAAGCCAAATTTTAAAAGTTTGGCTCTCCGGAGAAGTTTGCGTTTGGCGGCGAGTTTCGGCGATCGAATCTTAAGATGTCAATCCTTATTCCGGCAAGTTTCGGGAGATTAACGGTTCCGTCGCGTGCGCAAGTTAGACTGAAAATATCTGCTTCCGCTAATCCACGCACTTTGCGTCGCGATTCAGTGGACTGGGTCAAGGAAACTTCAAGCTTTTTCGAAAAAGACAAGAGGCCGATCATGTTGTTCCACGGTAATCACCTTTTTTTTTTTTTTAATCTCTAATTTCAGATATAATTTTCACTTATGCTATATAGTTTAAAAGGGCATATAATAAAGGATATAATATAAGGTTGATCACATACAACAGTTCTTATTCATTTATCAAGTAAATTAGATATTTATATGAGTCTTATCAGGTGTCTGCAATCTCTGTAATGGTGGCGTGAAGTTTGTTCGGGACCATGATCATAACAGGTTAGTGTTTGAGTCAACAATGTCGAATTACAACTCTAGCTTGGTTCACTGAGAGGACCAAATGTGAGGTCTAAAAGCTATGAAATTGTGTAACTTCAGGAGCATCAAGTTTTCATTCTTATAAGATTTTGTTAGATAGACTAATCTTTACAAGGAAGTTGGTTACAAAATATTTTGTCTGTACGTGAAAAGACTTTCCTATGTTCTGCAGCCTACACATACGTTTGTGGAAGCTTTTGTCATCAAGTATGTTCTTCAGGCAGCTCTCTATGGGATATGGAGAGAACGAAATCTTCGGAAACATGGGGGAAAGCCTTCACCACCATCCAGACTGGTGAAGTTCCTTGACAAAATAGTGCGAAATAGGCTAAGCACAGCCAGAGCCGCAGGTGAAAAGAGGCTGGATGATGGTTTGGTCTTCTGGTTTGGTTCCAGACCATAACTCTGTTCTTCTTTCACATACCTTGCTTTCTAAACTTTTGGTTTTGTAAATACTACATAAACAAGTAGCATCTCGATGTAAAACAGTCTTTTTGGTTTGAAATTTAACATTCAATTCAAAAAAAAGAAAAGACTAAAATATTTTTATAAGAGCATGTGCAATCAATAATTTTTCAGAAGTTCTTATTTAGTATTTTAATATAAAAATGAGTGGGGTGGAGAGAGAAACACAAGAGAATCATTGAAAAATTATCCTTAAAATCCATCAATTCTTATTTTTAAGATCTGTTTCATTTAATTTAATCATTTTATTATATTAAGAAACCGATCTCAAAATATATGGTCTAAATCTATTTCAGTGAGGCTCTTAATAGTGACTATACTAATGAACGAGAACACTCAGATATTTACAGTTTCTAATCATTTTCCCTCTCATTATTTTCCTTATTTTCCTTTTAATTTCTACTATTCTTCCAATAGCTACCCTACCATATAACGCCTGGTTATTACCCTTAATATCAATTTAACAAAAAAGTTCAAAGACTGTGAAATATACGTAATGATGTATTTATCAACTTTATCTTGGCCAATAAACCATAAAATCGACCAAATGATATATTTACAGTTTTGTTCTTCATATAAGACCCACTTTAATTAATCTAAAGATACAACTTTGGTATTTAGAAATTTTAGTTATAATTTTTAAGTATGTAGAGTTTTTTACTTTCTATCAGAAAATTATTGTTTAACGGTGACTTTAGAATTA
Source organism: Isatis lusitanica (assembly GCA_900406415.1). Taxonomy (NCBI): domain Eukaryota; kingdom Viridiplantae; phylum Streptophyta; class Magnoliopsida; order Brassicales; family Brassicaceae; genus Isatis; species Isatis lusitanica. The sequence continues at coordinate 12,845 of OVBB01001343.1, read as the reverse complement.
AAAGATGAAGGAACTTTAGATCTTCATTGCGTAAATCACATAAAATATGACTGTGACCATAGTGGGATGTATTATGTACTCAGTACTCATTGTTCTTTCATAAAACTGTTCAATTTATTGGTCAAGCAGGCTAATCGGGTATCAACTTTCCTCGAGATGAATAATACTTCTTAAGAAATAAAAAAGATTGAGGATATGGTTGGCTATCTAAGAAACTTCTTAGGTCACAAAGTCCATGAGCTTCTTTTTTATATATAGTAAAAAGTCTTATTCCAAAAGTTATATGTGATTCGATTCATGATTACGAAAGATATACTGAAAACCTATTTGTATTTAATTAATTTGATCTCAGATCTGATACATGAATATATCGGACCATGAATTTTGACGTTGGAGTGTATATATATAAATTGTTACTCACTTTTCCCGCATCCTTCACGTGTTCAGTATAAGATTGAAGCTTCTTAGATCAATACTGATTATTAAGCCAACTTATAGCTTGTTTGTTTATCAAGAGAGTTTATAATTTTTTTTAGACATTATATTTTGACAATGGGATCTGGATTATTTTTTTCCTTGTTATTGTATAAATGCTGCCAGGTTTAACTATGAACTGTTTTCCCAGAAAAGTTCATACGTTTGTTAAAAATTTATTTATTTCTCACTTTCCAGGTATTGGAAATAAGAATCTGAAACAAATTGTTTCTTAAATACTTGAATGTAAATTTCAAAGTTATCTATTATTAAGCGGTAAACTCATATTATGATTCTTATCAATTTATTATGTCCGCAGCTGGCTGAGATAAAACTTAATATTACTCCTTCAAGTTTTGATTAATTGTCATTTTTTAAGGATGCACATAGATTAATGAAATATTAATTTGTTAGTTTAAAAAACACAATTACCTATATACTTAAACATAATTCAACCAATAATATACTCTCTCTGTTTTGTTTTGTTTTAGTTGTCATTTTGAAACTATGCACATAGATTAAGAAAATAATTAATTTCTTAGTTTTTCAATACAAAATATCATTTAATTATCTACCTAACTATATATAATTCAGCCAATAGTAGAATAATTCACAGAATATAAATGATTATAAAATGAAAAATCAATAAATTTTGCATTAGAAAATTGAAAACAACAACTAATTTCTAACAAGATTTAACTCTAAAACGACAACTAAATGTAACTGGAGGGAATAATATTTTCAGAATAAAAAAAATTATACATTATTAACAATCATTAAAATTTGCATTAAAATTTGAAAACGTCAACTAATTAGAAATAAAAAGAAATTTCTAAAATGACAACTTATCAAAACCGAATTAAATCATTAAATTATAAACTATGATATTTCTGACATAATTGTCTTTTCTATTATGTGAAAAGTGGAAATAGGTTAAGGAAAACCTTATTTTATTCAACACGATGCATACATAATTAAAGAAAAAAAGATGCGCGGAAACAACAATAGAGATCACTAATACAGGTTCATATCACAGCAACATAACCGAATTAACTTGGTCTGATGAGTTTCATTCCATAATGAAACTAGCTATGGATGGTCATTGGGTGATCGGAACGACATGGACTCCAATCTTATGAAGCACATCACCAGATTTTCCATGGAAGCCAGTAATCTTGTGACCTTCCTTCTGGAGGACGAAGTTGAAAGCAGTTTCGAGTCCAAAGGGTGGAGAGGTGCGTTTGTTTGTCTTGAACTTAAGCATGGTTATCACTCCAGTTTCAGCTCCTATAACCATATCGTAACAAGCTTCCACTGATGTGATGTACTCACTTGGATAATCCAGTTCAAACTATGAAGTGCAAGAAAAATTGTTAGATGAATCCCACATTGAGAAAGGTAAGATAAAACTTTTCATAGTTTCTAATGAGTTTCTCAACATTTCTTTTATGAGAAATAATTCTTTATCTCGCACCCTTATATTTTAATAGGTGAGATACCCATTTAGAAACCATCAAGATAGTGATGGTATACGTATAAGAGATGAATTTCACTTACTTCGAGAGGCAGAGTATGGTGTATGAAAACAAGTAAAGGAGGAAGTGGAGTCGTAATAAATACTCACCTCCTCGTATCCAAGCAATGTTTGCTTTCCATGTTCTTCTCCCACAACAACCTCACTAGCATCGTTCTCGTACTCAAACTTCACGGAGACGATACCAACCTGGCCTTGTCCTACATATATCTTCTTCACATTTTGGAAAGCTCCATCGTCCCAAGAAGCTCCTCCATCACCACCTTGTCCCTCAAGTTTCACGGAAGGAGGAGGAGAAGGAGAAAACGGAGCATAATATGCCCCAATACTATCAACACAAGAACCTACCCGTCCATGGAATCCAACAATAGCTTTGCCTTGGCTCTCCAGCACGAACTTGGTACCAACCACTGTTCCAATTGCTGAGGTTCTTCCTTTTGATGTTTTAAAAGTTAACGACCTAAGGACAATACATCCATAAGGTTGGGTAACTGCGTAGCTTCCTTCCACAGATGTGATATATTCGTATGGAAAGTTGATCGCAAACTGTAATAATAATCATAAAAAGTAATTTAGTAATCTGGATACAAATTAAAAAACTAGGAAAACAATAGGATTTATTAAACATTAAATGGCGGTTAACATGTTCAAAAGAAAAAACATAACAAAATTAAAGTAAACCAATATTTGTTAAGAGTTGTAGAAATTAGGATAACCTCATGTAGTGTCCCGATCTTTTCCCCGTGCTCATGGCTTTCCACTTGACCGGCTTTGTTATAGTCCACCCGAATATGCCTTATCGCAGTGCCATCAAATGTAACATACACCTTTTTGATACCATTATATTCACCACCATGATCATAACCTTTGCCTGTAGTTTGACCACCTTGCATTCCGGATTTCACTGGAAGAGGAAGAGGAGGAAAAGGAGAAAATGGAGCATAATATGCCCCGATGCTATCAACACATGAACCAACCCGTCCATGGAACCCAACAATAGCATTGCTTTGGCTTTCCAGCACGAACTTGGTACCAACCACTGTTCCAATGGCTAAGGTTCTCCCATTTGACGTTTTGAAAGTTAACGACCTAAGGACAATACATCCATAAGGTTGGGTAACTGCGTAACTTCCTTCCACAGATGTGATATATTCATATGGATAGTTGACCGCAAGCTGAAATAGTAACAGTAAAAATGTTTAGTAATTTGGAAACAAATTAAAATCTAGGAAAATAATAGGACTAATTGAAGATTAAATAGCGGTCCAAATGTTTAAACAAAATAACATATCAAAATCAAACCAAAGTTTAATTAGAGATGTAGGAATTAGGACAACCTCATGTACTGTTCCGATCTTGTCTCCGTGCTCATGGCTTTCCACTTGACCGGCTTTGTCATAGTCAACTCTAATATGCCTTATTGCAGTGCCATCAAATGTAACGTACACCTTTTTTATGCCATTATAGTCACCACCATGATCATAACCTATGCCTGTAGTCTGACCACCTTGCATTTCGGTTTTCTCTGGAGGAGAAACAGAAAACGGAGCATAATATGCCCCAATACTATCAACGCAAGAACCTACACGTCCATGGAACCCAACAATAGCATTGCCTTGGCTCTCCAGCACAAATTTGGTACCAACCACTGTTCCAACTTCTAAAGTTCTCCCCTTTGATGTTTTGAAAGTTAAAGATCTAAGGACAATACATCCATAAGGTTGTGTAACTGCATAGCTTCCTTGCACAGATGTGATATATTCATATGGATAGTTGACCGCAAACTGTAATAACAACAGTTAAAAATTAACTAACATGAAGGAAAATAATAGTACTAATTAAACATTGAATAGTGGTCAACAAGTTTAAACAAAATAACATTTGATAAATAAACTAGTATTTAACTAAAGGTGTAGGAATTAAGATAACCTCATGTAGTGTCCCGATCTTTTCCCCGTGCTCATGGCTTTCCACTTGACCGGCTTTTACATAGTCAATTTTGATATGCCTTATTGCAGTGCCATCAAATGTAACATACACTTTTTTTATGCCATCATAGTCACCACCATGATCATAACTTTTTCCTGTAGTCTGACCACCTTGCATTCCGGATTTTGTTGAAGGGATCCTGATGAAATATGCTCCAAGAGAGTTGACATTTTTGTCAGCAAATCCATGAAACCCAATGATCCTGCTCCTGGTGGCGCTTAGTGAAAACTTCGTACCCTCGTTGTACCCCATGAGATCAGAAGTCGTCTTGTTAGTTTTGAATTGGAGAGATTGAATCACACCCGTGGATTTGTCGTAGTAACCCTCAACAGATAAGAGATATTCCTTTTCTGAGTGGTTAATCTCAAACTGCGTAAGAAATAATAAAAATATATACATATATATAAAAAGGGGAATTTACCTCAATAAAATTAGATATCACGTTAAAAGCACATTAGATACCGTTTGTGTTAAACCACGACCAGAGACACCATGGACTGGTCCAGCAGTTGTTTTTCCAGCCTTTACATATTCAAACTTGATGAACTGAATGCCTTCAATACCACCTCGTACATGTATCTTTGTTACACCCTCGTAATCGAATCCATCATCCCATTGATTTCCTCCATTTCCACCTTTAGCTTCCACCTTTAGGGCCATTGCGTACTGATTCCAATCTAGAGATTTTGTTTGTTAATTAGTACATTATTTAATTTGAATAATTACCCACTTGAGGGAAAATGCAGTATCATTTGTGGAAAGAAAGTAAGCATATCTTTCTTGCGTCAGAAGTAAGCATATGGTTTATNAGAGAGAGAGAGAGAGAGAGAGAGAGAGAGAGAGAGAGAGAGAGAGAGAGAGAGAGAGAGAGAGAGAGAGTGAGAGAGAGAGAGAGAGAGAGAGAGAGAGAGAGAGAGAGAGAGAGTACCTCTTATGCTGAAGTAGAGTGTGATAAAAAAGAGGTGACAAACTAATGTGGAGTGATGATGTATAAGCAAGTAGTGAAGGTGCCCTTTTATACAGAGTTTTAGATTTTCGATTTTAATTTTTAATATGACTCGTGGTCCGCGAGGCTATATACAATAATAATTCTTAACTTGTCATTTTCTTATTTCCTCGTGGTTAAAATAAGAGAGAGCGGAGTGCATGCATGAGAGAGAGAGGAGTAGAGTATTGCATGCATGCATGAGAGAGAGGAGGCGAGACTGTTCGTTTCCCAATGTTAAATGATGCCATATAATAATTTTTAGAAAATGATGCCATATAAATATAGAAAGTGCATTTTGTATACGGAGTTGAAATTATTTTGATTATCTATCTTATGATTATTTGACTTTTACCACGCAGCTAAGTTTGTAAAATAATTCTTTTTAACCTTTCATTCATAGGGGATACATTCCTTTGAGTACTATGAAAGGGTTTTTTTATTGACAAAGAAAAAAAAAATGAAAGGGCTTTTGTTTTAATTTGCTTTGATATGAAGTTATGAATAGTGAACCTGGACTTTTCTTTATAATTATTTATGACCCGTGCATGGTCCGCAAACCTATATATATATAATAATCCTATCTAACCATTTTCTTATATGTTCGAGGTTAACAGGCGATGCCATATAATTAAAAACTTCAAATAGATCAAACCTTTGTTTTGTCTCCAATAAGAAATTCAATGCTCCTGGATCTCAAGTTTTATAATACACTCATAGTGAATTAGCGGATATAATAATGCATGTTGCATTTCTTTTTGGTGCTTTTCAGATTCTTAACCCGGTTTCACTTTTGAGCCATGTGCTTAAGATCAAGTTCATTAATCTTAAAATTTAATATATAGCATACTACACTTAATAGTGTTTTGCAACTCGCATATTAATTATTTAACCTCAGCTCTTCTTTTATGGGCTTCTAAATTCAATATGTACAAGGTGAAATTTCGTGCATAATATTTTGTAGAATACAAAACTTACGAGAAGTCAAGAATGTAAACAAATTATACAGTTATAACGAAATTTCAAAATTAGATAGAAATTTCTTCTATTTAATAATTTTAGTGAGTTAAACAAATTAGAAATGAGTCTTTATCAATACCAAATTAGGAAATGAAACAGAATACCAAATTAACAGCATCAAAGACATATGCAAAAGATAAGAGATACTAAAATCAAACTTGAAAGGTTCTTGGAACCTTATGAACGGACCATTGGAGCGAAATAAACTCCGATAGCATCAAAAGAACCACCATCCCTTCCATGAAACCCTATAATGGCATTGCCCTGACTCTCCAACACGAATTTGGTGCCAGTGACCAAACCAAATGTCTGAGATATTCTTCCTTTTGATGTTTTGAAAGTCAACGACGTAAGGACCAAATAGTTACCCTCATGTATATGGTTGTACGTACCTTCCACAGATGTCATATATTCATCTGGAAACTCCACTGCAAACTGCCATAAATATATAAAACAAATGTCAGAAACTACATGTTTGACATAAATATAGACCGAACCTAGCTAGTATTTAATTTGTACACCATGTTATTGATTTTGAAATTAGTAGATAGATGCAATATTCATTAAAACCTCGTACAATAAGAATATATATGGACGAAGAATATTTAGAATTGTGGATATTTAGTACCCCTTGTGTATCTCCATTCTTCATCCCGTGATAACAAGTTGCCACTTGGCCGTCTTGGTCGTAGTCGATGTTCATACTCCTTATATGAGTTTCAGTAAAAGTGACATACACTGCTCTTACGCCGTCATAGTTAGGACCATCGTCCCAGTACTCGCCTCCGGTTATGCCACCATGGAGTTCCGATTTGGTAGGAGGAGTCTTTAAATATGCTCCAAGAGAGCGAAGGCTGTGCCCAGCAGATCCATGGAAGCCAATAATGATTTTTTCACTGACTCCAAGTGAAAACTTAGTACCTTTTTTATATCCAATAAACTCTGAAGTCTTGAGGTTGGTTTTAAATTGGAGTGCTTGCATCACCCCGGTCTTTTCGTCATAGTAACCCTCCACAGATACAATTTGTTCGTAGTTAAGATAATCAATCTCAAACTGCAACAAAACAAAACATGGTGAGTAATAAGTTTGATTGTAAAATAACATACAATAATTTCTTACCTTTGATGGTTTGTTTTTTTCATAGTTCTATTTGTGATCATATATATTTTTGAAGATACAATTTGTTTCCGGAAACATATATACCATCTGTGTAAAACCATCAGCGGAACCACCATGGATCGTTCCATTTACGAATTGGCCATCCTTGATATAGTCGAATTTGATGTAGTGAATGCCTTCATGACCACCTCGTATATACACCTTTGCTACATAGTCCTGGTCGGCTCCATCGTCCCATCCCTTACCGCCCTTCCCACCAATTGCTTCCAACTTTTGGGCCATTGGGAATCCATTTAAATCTATAAACATAGAATTTAATTAGGATATTGTTTTTTTTTTTCCTGAGTCTTTTATCATATCTTCAAATAATTTCTTTTATAAAGCCAAGCATCATCTCTAACCAAAATGGAAGAAAGACGTCGCAGCGGGGTCGTCTTAAACTCTTTAGAAACTTTTGTATATAATTTATATATAACGTAAATTTTATGTTGCAAGAGAAAAAAAAAAAGTAGTTCACATATACATATCCAAAATTTATTTAAAGATAGCGTTAAAATTAAAAAAAAAAATTGTTTGAAGATAGTAAAGGAAGCTTAGCTAAACTCTTTCATTTACAAACATTAATGGTCTGCATAAGGAAGGAGTTAGAGGGAAAGAGAAAATTAGGTTAGTTAATTACCTGAAATAGCAGATGAGAGAAAGAGAATAAGATAGAAGATTAACATGATCGATAGGTCTGCTACGGTGATTGGTGAATGCATCAGTTGGGGGATGAAGATGCTTATTTATAAGTCATCACACTTTTCTCTTTAATTGAGACTTAAGAGATGCATATATTAATATTTTATATGAATCTGGCTAGTGGCCCATGAGGCATATTATAAATTTGGTTTTTTCTTTTTCAAATTTTCAGATATATGTCATTTGTAGGATATTATATTATGTGAAAAGACTATATTTTCGTACAAATTTATTTAACTAATCTATATTACTATAAAAGCACATGTGACTATGAAATGTAGTAAGATTTACTTTGAAGTTTATCGCTGACCAGCCAAATAGAAAATAACTTTTATGTTAAACGGTCTATCGTGAAGTTGTCATCAAAATTAACGGATCTAAACACAATTTTCAATATTAGTTTTATTACATCATTATGTATAATTGTTATCATTGTTATATTTTTACATGTGGTAAACTTTAATTTTGTATGTAAATACATACATATCTAGAAACTGTAATTTTTCATGAGACTATATATATATAGTTTATGAGACTTTTTCTTATCAGTTAAATTAAATATAATTGACAATAAATTCGCAAATTCTTCCTCAGAACATGCTACGATTTCGAATTCATTGATTTCTTTCTCTCCAAGTACAAAAATTCAAACGAAAGATAGAGATAACGACTCATTCAAACCTTGAAGCATCGGGATTATGCTACTCCTGCGATTGTGAGTTCATTTGCCTTAACTGAAAAACAGTGCGGTTATGTTAGGCCCGTATAGCCTTCGACAGGGGCTTGTTGGACTAAATTCTCTTTATATATATAAGGAATTGGGCTAATCTATTTCCAAATTTCCCTTTTAAAATATTTTTGTTGACTTCGTAGCATATCACACGAGCCAGGCTCATGACACTGACATGAATCTTTATTATTGGAAACATTAAATTTAACACGCCACACCGATACAGCCTACAAAAACAGAACTGAGTCACACAACTCACAATAAAGAGCAAGTCCATGAATAATAAATTAATTAAAGATTTGATAATGATGTGTTTAGAACATGTTACGGAGACGCATCTGGAGATGTTCGTTCGATTTCAAGACCAGTCTCGTGATCGACTTCTCCTCCCATTATATCATCCTATGCTCAATATTTCTCCAACGCATCAAAATTCTTCGCCGTCGAATCAAATCACATTTTTACGCATTTGATCATCAGACAGCGAAATACACCCACTCAAAAAGAATCAATATCACTAGCTACAAATCTCGTATCTGCTACCAACTTGTTATAATTTTGTTTCCTCCAGAAAATTAAAACCCAAATCGTGAGAAAATCCTTATGGCGTTGCTGGTGAGTCTTCTTTAGCTGAATAGTGTTTACTTGTTTCTGTTATTTACTTGGAATAAGACAAAGATTTTATTTTTTTCGTTCTTTTTCGTTCTTTCCAAGTTTTTGCTTTTGTTTAAGGAAACGACATAAAAATCAGAACTTTGGTTTCTTTTTGATCAGCTCTTTGGTTTTTCCTTTAGTGGGCTATTTAATCCCATCATCAAAAGATTAAAAATCTGAACTTGCAGATGCAGACCGACGAAGAAGAAGACAGATGAGTTCGGTTTCTTCTTCCAATTGAATAATCTTGAGGCTGTTTTTGTTTGGCAATCATGATTATTACCAAACACAAAAGAGATGTAAACCTGTTTGTGCTTCAATTAGGAGCCGCCTTAGCCGTATCTTTCGCCGGATTTCTCTTTTCTCGATTTAGAAAGCAAACGAAAAGAATCGGTCCCACTTTGCCTCCTCTTCGACCTCAATCATCTGGTTTGTGTCTTATTTGTATTAATACTGTTTGATTTAATTAACTTATTCATGAAAAGAGTTTTCCGTATTTTGCAGATCATGGATACAGAGACAGTTCCAACAAATCCATCGATGTAAGTTCAAAACTTTTGATCTCTTTGAACACTTTATGCTACAAGTTGCTATTTATAGATGTTTTATTTGGCTTCTGGTTCGACTTACTTTAAAATTGATTTGCCTTTTGTGTTTCTCTACTGTAGAAGACTAGTAAAGAAGACTCTTTGGTGGGTTTTTCGCCAAGAAGCGAATGTGATGCTGATGAAAAAGATGTGTTTCTTTTGCCGGAGTTCGAAGATGAAGTCAAGAAGTTAGATTTGTTGGTCTATGATGATGACTGTGAAACTCCAAAGTCTGATATATCTATTCCTTTAGCGTTTCCGAGCGAAGAGGAAGCTGATCATGAGAACGAGATTAAGCGGTTGAGAAACACGGTGAGAGCGCTACGTGAAAGAGAGAGGTGTCTCGAGGATAAGCTGTTAGAGTACTACAGTCTCAAGGAGCAGCAAAAGATTGCGATGGAGCTTCGAAGTAGGCTGAAACTAAACCAGATGGAGACTAAAGTTTTCAATCTCAAGATCAAGTCTTTGCAAGCCGAGAACGAGAAACTCAAGGCTCAGTGTTCTGAGCATTCGAAAGTTGCGTTGGAGCTGGATTTGGCTAAGTCTCATGTTGAGGGGCTTAAGAAGAAACTGAACATCAAAACGCAACAACACGTGGAGCAGCTCTTGTCACTAAGAGAGCGAGTGTCGAAGCTTCAAGAAGAAGAGATCAAGGCTACTTTACCTGATCCGGATGCAGATAAGATGATGCAGAGGCTAAGAGA
>OVBB01001342.1:0-14652 GCA_900406415.1 Isatis lusitanica | reverse complement strand
AATTTGCAAAGAGATTTGGAATTCTAGGATCTAGACATAGAAATCTCTGCAGCGAGAGTTGATTGATTTGAATATTGTGTTTCGAGTTCTAGGACATAGCAGAATCCTGATTGACTGATTAGCTTGCATTCATGGTTTCCTGAGAATTCCCTGAGCCTGACGTTTTCCCCATCTGATCTTACAAACCGATTTAATTTCTTTGTTGTCATTTAATTACAATCATTATTGTTTAGCTTAATTCGAATACTAAAATCTATTGTGTGATCTTGAGTCTATGTGGAAATCGATCCCTAAATACTGCAACTGATCTCTTAATTTGAGAGAGTAGTTCAAAGGGTAAAGTTGAGCATATCACATGTATATAACGCATTGCCAACCAAGCAGACTCAGTAGCTTTAATGGTTTTGGAGCAACTCGTTTGTGCAAGTGGAGAAAAGAGTTTCCCAAGATCGAATCGGGGGCAAATGAACTTTAAGTGCAATTTTCTCCCACAGATTACCACTGAACGGACAAGCGAAAAGGAGGTGGTCACGAGACTCGTCGGCTGAGTTGCAAAACACACATGTTGGTGAGGTGTTTAGACCCCAACTGATTATGTGGTCCTTTGTGGGGGCAGCGATCCAATAAAAGCCAGACTAAGAAGCAATGTTTGGGGATTCCTATGGAGATCTAGACAAACTTATTCCACGGCACCACTGGCTTATAAGGTTTGAGATGTCTATAAATTTTCCTGTTGAGTACTTGTCACTTGGTTGATCCTCAATTATCCATTCGTGATAGTCCTCATTTCTTGTTAGTATAATCATAGATAGAAAGGTGCATAGAAGAATCTGATTTTCACATCTAACAAGGGGAAGGGACCAGTGTCATGCAGTGCAGAGGTCAGAGATAGTGGAGGTAGATCGGATGCCCGTTCTTTTGCTTCCCATATTCCCAATGAAGTCGCTCAGTTTTCCAAACGGGGACCAATTATCCGACTAGAAGAGCGTGCCATTTCCATTCTCAACCCGCCTCTTAATCTAAGGGTAAGCTGTATCTCTAAGTCTAAGGAGCTTTTTAATTAACCAAGATTGATTCTGCTTCTCCTTCAAAACCCAGAAGTTGTTTACTAAGTTTGATAGGTGCTTTGTTTTGACCCAGGCTATCCAAATGGACCCTGACCTGAAGAAAAGAATCCAAATTAGCCCGAGGATAGTGGCTGAGTTCCATGTTTTCAAGTCTCTAACACCCAGCCGCCCTTCAGATTTGGTGTAAGTGATTTGATCCCAAGATACACGAGCAGAGTGGTTCCCTCCACCCGTTCCTTTCCATAGGTATGCCTCACAAATTAAATTGACCTTTTTGATACACGCACTAGGAAGAGAGAAAGTAGAGCACCAAAAATTCGATATCACTGTGTTTATAAGTAGAAGTCTCCTAACAGAGGATAGTGAACGAACATTCCACGTTGTGACTTTCCGCAGAACTAGTTGGAGGAGGGATTCACAGTTGGTTATGGTTGGTTTTTTGTTGCATAGGACACTTAGATAGCGGATGGGAAGGGTTCTATGGCTTAATCCCGTAATGGTTTTGATTTGATTCACTTCTTGTGCAGATAGGCCACAGGAGAAAAAAACATGTCTTCTCAATACTGACTCCCAACCNCAGCTCGGATAGATTTTCAAATTGATGAAGCACATTAAGAACCGACTGAACAGAGCGAAGTGATCCATCCGTGAAGATGAGCAAGTCGTCAGCAAAACAAAGGTGAGTGAGCTTTGATTCTTTGCACTTGTAGTGGTAGTCAAACTGTCCCTCTTCAGCAGCCCTATTAAGCAGAATGGAAAGGCAGTTCATCGCAATACCAAACAGGTAGGGGGAGAAAGGGTCACCTTTTCTGAGGCCCCTCCTACTTTTAAAATAACCTTGTATCCTATAGTGAATTTAGGAGTGCATACACATGTGCGAAGCCACCAGAGGTATATTGAAGGGATGTTCAAACCCGATAGGCAATTGAAGATAAAGTACCAATTTATTGTGTCGAAAGCCTTAGCTATATCCACTTTGATTGCTATTCTTTTAGGGCCTTTTTTATGATAGCCATTTACCACCTCTGATGCTAACACTGTATTCTCCACTGACAGTCTCCCTTTAACAAATGCGGTTTGGTTTGAGAGGATAAACTCATGTAGCAAAGGCTTCAGGCGAGACACCAACATCTTGGAAATTACTTTGTAAATGGTGTTACAGCATGATATGGATCTGTAGTCCTTGATAGAGGAGGCACCTCGCCGCTTCAGGACTAGGGATATAATGGTTGCATTAGTTTCTGAAGGCATGAAACCGGAATGGAAGAAAGCTTCTATGGAAGTGAGGACCTTAGGACCAACAATGTGCCAAGCCACTTTGAAAATCCCAAATGTAAGCCCATCTAGCCCTGGCGCTTTACTTGTATTTAGTTTAAACATCACTCGTGTAATCTCTTCTCTGTTAGTTATTTTAGCCATTGACTGTTGAAGCACTACACTACAGCGGAAGGATGTGAGACTCTGGAACTAAATAATAGAGGAAGTGGTGCTTTGAAGTTGATTTGGGATGAGAACTTGACAGAAATGAGAGATGGCGATAGCGTCCATGACAATTGGGTCTGTAGTAATTTCTTCTGATGGTAAGATGAAAGAACAAATGGAGTTGAAAGCGTTCCTTGATTGTGCCAACCTATGGAAGAAGGAAGTATTTTGGTCTCCCTCCTTTAACCAGTTGATTCTCGATTTTTGCTTGAAGTAACACTCCTATATAACCCGCAGGAATAGCCATTTGTCTTGAAGTTATTTCTCATGCTGGAAGAGAGAGGGAGAAGGGTTGGAAAGCGCTTGCACCTGTACATCACACGGTAAACTGTTAGCCTCACTTACTCTCATTTGGATCTTTGAGAAATTCTCTTTGTTTAGTGTTTTTAATGATCCTTTGCTTAGTTTGAGTTTGACAAACAAGATATAAGAGTCGTCCCATAACCACCAGCCTGAGTCCAAGCATCCCCAAGGGTTGAGAGGAAAGAAGGGTGTTTGGTTAGATAGTTAAAAAACTTGAAAGGTCTAGTGCCGACTTTAGGAAGGATAACAGCAAGGTCAATGGTACATGGGAAATGGTCGGGACATGTTTGGGGATAGGAAAGAGGCTAGGCTGGAAGGAAACGCGATGAGGCCAAGTTGGTTGATCAGAACTCTGTCTAGTTTCTCCGCAATAAAGTTTACTGGGTTTTTATTACTCCAAGTGTAGAGCGGTCTTTGAAATCTGAGGTAAAAAACACCAAGTTGGGATATTCTGTTTCTGAGTCCAAGCATGTGAGGGTCATATGAGTTGACTGATGGTAGAGAATGCTCTAAGAAGTGTTCTTTTTGATTGAAGTCTCCTCCAAAAAACCACAGGAAATTTTCCAAAGATAGAGCTTGTTGTATGTTTAATAAATCAACCCAGAGGTTAGCTCGTTCCTCTATAAAATTAGAGGCATACACTGCAGTAAAGATAAATCTGAGACTGTGGGTTATGGTGATCTCATAGGTAAGTGCTTGACGGGAGCGATGGAGGATACAGACATAAGCTGGATTTTTCCATATTCTACTGAATGAGATTCGACAATGAGTTTGAGTCAATCATTGCAAAACTAGTCGAGTGTTTAACATGTAGAAATTCCTATTAGGCGGATTGCATAAAGTTCCACCTTCAAAATCTCTCTCCACTCAACCGTCAAAGAAAAGTAGTCGGAATGACACATGTGAACTCGGATCGCATTGTGGCTTTTGATTTTAGGTCTTGGATTCTTTCAGATCCTCCAAGAAGGAAGTTCAGTCAAAGCTACGAGAAAAATTTCTCAGATACCCGTGAGGTCCAAATAATGATGATTCTTCCACCAAGGTCAGAGGAATGGTTTGAGGTAAACTTCCAATCACGACAAACTTTCGACATAACATGGTTCAACTGAGGTTCTTTAATATGGGACTCCAAAATAGCACCAAAAATATGGTGATGTAATAATAGCCATTGGCTAGAAGGCTGGTGTTTGTTCGGGTCATTTAGGCCACATACATTCCAAAAGAAGAGTTTAGTACTCATATAGATGGGTTGGTGGTTTCCCCTAAAGGAATGAGAGAACCAATAGAATTAACCGGGAAGTCAAAAGAGGGGGTGGAAATCTTCATCCCCCTAAAACCAAAATTGTTGTTGCTCTCCCTGCCCTACCATATTCCAGTAAAAGAACCCAACCTCTATCAGTACTTCTGTTGCATAAATTATCATTTTAACGATCAACTTCTCCCATAATTATATCTATGCTACCGAGTATCGTCATAATATCAGCCAATTTCATTCTTTTATTCCCTCCTCTCTTGCCTTAAATCCCCTACTCCCTCCTCCCTTGCCTTCACTCCCCTACTCCCTCCCCACCATTAACCCACAACATAATAAGCTCCTAAGAATAGCATCCCAACCTCACCCAACCACTTCAACCGTTATCACCTTTAATGGTACCAGGGTCCCTGAGGGGAGGAGGGTTTCAAAGCCAAGGTTGATGGCGTAAGGGGCCCTGTAGATAAAATGGAGGAATCAGAGCTTTTTTTTTTCTATCCAGGCTGGAGACGCAGAGGGTGGCTTATCGTTCTTCTTAGTAGTTGAGTTTTGAGTATCCACGTTTTGGGGGCAGAGGAGACAATCCTTAGCAATGTGTCAATTTGTTTACATAAGGCGCAAGAGGGGGAGACCAGTGATAATGCACATCAACATGTATGATCTCTCCATTTGATCTGATTAACTCTATCGAAAAGGGAAGCGGTTTAGTGAGGTCAGCATCCACCTTTACATGTGCCACATGCATATTAGTGAGGTTTGTTGGGGTCAAAACCCACTCCTCGATGATTGATAGAACGATAAGCCTAGATCACGAACGAACGGATCATGTCTTGGCAAAAAGCCCCCAAATTAAGATCAGGTTCCCATGCTCTGAGCATAAGGGCTAGCCGCCCATGCTCTATGCATGAGGACAGCCGCCCATGCTCTGAGAACGAGGCCAGCCGCCCATGCTCAGAGCATAGGGCCAGCCGCCCACGATTAAGACACAAGGACATTTGCCACATTCCAAAACCAAGCACCCGGTCGTCCATGTTCTGATCTCATACGTCCATCCAAGCACTCAAGACGAGCCGTCCTCCATTCCTTCCCGAAGAGAATGGCGCTTGGCAACTCCGAGCTAAGGCCAGCTGTCCTCCATTCCTTCCCGAAGAGAATGGCGCCTGGCAAAACCAAGCTAAGACCAGCCACCCTCTATTCCTTCCCGGAGCAACACCAATCTAAGAGCAGCTGCCCTCCATTCCTTCCTGAAGGCATGGTGCCTGGCAACACTTAGCCCAGGCCAGCCGCCCTCCGCTCTCTCTCGAAAGCATGACACCTGGCAATACTTGGCTTAGGCCAGGCGCCCATGCAAGAGACAGCCGCCCATGCATCTCAGCAAGGAGATGGACTGCTGGAGGCTCAACGAAAGAAGGGTGGCTCGGTTGGCGAATTTATAAAATGTTCGGAACACTGTTCACGAGGAAAAAATAGTTAAAACACTATTCATCTCGGAAAAAGAGTTAACCAAAGGTCGATTTAAACTTAACCAGGCTTCGGTTTACTGTTCATGATTGTACTGTTCACGGATCACCTTTTATTGTTCTTTGTTTACTGTTTACCGATCAAAAAAAAAGTTGGACCGGGCCAGGATTAGACTAAGTGGCGGATTGCTAAAGATTTTGGGCCGCGAATCGAGCCAGAAGAATTAAGTCGGCGGCTGGGAGGAAAGAGCAATGTCCCACATCGAAAATAACGATTTTTAGCACCCTAAGATCATTAGTATATATATGTATGCTTGTGTAAGGTTTAAAGGCATCCAATTCCGATTATAAGAGCTTTTGCATAAGACATTCAGCTTTTGCGAATTTTCTTGTACTTCAGAGATCTAATAAAATCATCTTTCTACAATTTCGCTCCTTTTTGTTTTTGTAAAATATAGCTTCGAACACCAATAAATTATAAGTTTTGATTGTGTGAGTTTCGACTCTCACAATGTTCTTTGTATACTCATCAGTTTCCTTTGGCTCGCCTATTAATCCAGCTGCGAAGCTCAGCTCTTCTAGTGAGCGGAAGTCGAGTGAAAGGCCTTTCAAATGGGCCAAAGCGGAATGGATGTAAGCTCAGGTGTGATTGTAGCGGAGTCGGAGGACCACTGGGAGACATGGAACATTGCACCGACATACCAAAGTCGTTTTTCAAGCACTTTCTTTTGGATGAATTCATTAGGTATTCTCACTAGAAAATATCTGTAGATTAGATTTGTGGGAATCTCTAGTTTTGTACCTTTCTCCTAATGGTAATTTAGGATGCTCTGGATTGCTTGGTAAGACAGCATTTTGCAAAAATGAGCCTATTATGAAATCTTTGTGCAGATTTGAACCACGGTGAAAGACCTCGTCAGGAATCGTGACCGAGGAACTCCCTCAACAGAATATGAGGTAGAGGCCATTCTCTTGAGAGTTTTATCAGCGATAATTTTGACTTTTTAATTAAATCAAACTTAAAATATAGGACCTTATTAAAGTAAACACTTCAACTTGGACAGAAACTTTCTCAAAAATCCACCAAAATTACACCGTTCCAACAAACAAATCGAGTAACAAATGGAAGGCAAAACAATTGCAAAAACAGAACTCAAGTTGCAAAGGTCATCAAAATTTCTGGAAGAAGACAAAGTCAGGAGAAAGAAGAGAAGGTTGCGATGAAATTGTTGAAGAGATTCAGATTACAACAAAGAACAGATTTGACGTTGTTTAAGATCTGATGACGTGAGCAGATGATGACAAATGTATATATATTAAAACTGGCGGTCAGGCCCGTTTAGACCCACCCGTATCTTTTTAGGTCTGTTTATTTAGAAAGCTCGTTTAAGTAAGTTCGAATAAACTTACCTGTTTAGGCCTGTTAATTCTAATACATGCTCGTTTAAATCCGACTAAGTCTGTTTAGGCCTGTTTATTTAGTAAGCCCGTTTAAGTAAGTCTGAATAAACTTATCCATTTAGGCCTGTTAATTTTAATCATGCTCGTTTAAATTCGACTAAGCCTGTTTAGGCCCCTTTACTTTTATTGTTTTTTTTTATTTTTCTTTAATTGCACAAAAGCTATGTTTATTCTTTGAAATTATTTTATTCTTCTTAATTATATTAATCGTTGTAACAAACATGTATAATTATTCGATAAAATCTGTACTTTAAAAAGCCGGTTTACAAATTTTCGTATTAAAAACGAAAACATTGATGTACAATATAAATTATTAATATGAACCTAAAGGTACTTTATAGAGTTTGAAAACATTAGAACAAGAACAAACAAAATTTATTTAAATCCATCACTGACAATATTAAGATCTTAGAATCCACATAAATTCAACATTTAAGAATTCAAATTATTGCCACACAAATTCATATTGATATTACAAACATAAGTTCAAATAGATAGTAAAAAAAGAAATTAAATTTATGGGATAGTAGAATCTTTCAATTTTGAACCTTCCTTTGCTCTTGTTCTATCATCTTCGTTGTCAAATGTGGTTGTTATCTTCGCTGGTACATACAATTTTAATTTGAATTAGTATTCACATATGAATATGATCTATCCAATCCGTAAAAACATAGAAAGACACAAAGAGAAAACTTTTTACATGTTCTGGAGGAAAAAAACACTTATTCAATCATGAAATTATGACTATCAAAGTACGGAATAGTTTGTTTTTAAAAAACGCTCTCGGGCACGTTTCTCTAGCTAGTTTTAGCTGAAACCAGAAGCCCACATTTAGTCACTTTCCATCTACCCGAAGTTTACCCAGATTTGAAAGTTGACATTAGCTTTCCTGCCTCTGGAGTTGTGAAACCGGGGTCCCACCCCTGACTTTAGTCGGAGGGTCCAGTGTTTTCACCTACGTAAGTCTTCCTCACCATAGTCCGCCTATTTTCCACCCCTTTAGCTATTTTTAACAGCAAAATTTCTGATCTTCCACGAGACTCCTGCTCTCAAGATTCGTGCTAACTAGACTCTCAAACCTGCTTCTCGAAGTCTCTTTGTAGAAGGCTTTTTCCCAACTGTTATCTTTAACAGCTTTAGCGCACACTCTCCTACTCGTTAGGATGAACCTTTATGTGTCTCTTTGTTTATCCAACAAGATACTGTCTCCCCTGGTTACCATGGCTCGACGTATCTCTTACTCTGGAAAAGAAAAGGAACTTGTTGTTAGTCAACCGGCTCGATCCTCGTAAATTCGGGTTTCAGAGCCAGACAACTTCCTCCTTCTCCAAAAACACAAGATTACATTGATAGGAAGAACCATAAACATGTAGGTTCAACGAATCTGGTTGTTCATCCCCTTCCTCTCAGATTTATGGAAATGGTTTTCCTGACCAGTGGGATCTGATCTTGGCCATCGTTGTTTTCAGTTTCAATTTGCAAATGAGAGCGACATTCAAGTTGTTTTAGAGAAGTGACTTTATCACTTTGTATAACGGATGACACTTGTAAAGCGATGGGAGCGCGCCACTGCAAAAGAGTTTCCATCACTTATGCCTTTCTGGATTCAGGTCCATGGTCTTCATGTACACCTACGCACAAATATCACCATCCAACACATTAGTGAAGATATCAAAAGATTTGAGTGCCTTGATATCTCGACTGCTGTAGCTAGGATGAGATTCCATGTTAATGGTCTCCTCCCACTCATCACTACATCAACTATTGAGTACCCTAATGGAGAAAAGGTGGAAGTCTCTCTGCTGTATGAGAAGCTTAAGCGTCACTGCTCGAAATGTTTCATGTTAGACGACGAGGAAAGAGATTGCACATAGACCTTGACACTAAACAATGGAAGAGGACAAACCGAAGGTGCACGCTCTACCACCTCAAACCCACATCAGGAGTTTTCTGGTGCTCGGGTTGGTAGCTCCCGCTAGAAAGAGATGTCTTTGTTAAGAAGACTCTCTCACAAGGACCTAAGACATCAGCTCACAGCCTCTAAAGAAGGCATGTATAGACACATAGATGAGCACTATAGTGATGTTGAGTCCTTACATCGAAGGTCTTCTCAGTACTGTACTCAGATTCCCCACTCCAACAAAGTGTACGATCATCTTTACGCATCAAGGCATCGTCAGCCGAATCATCATCGACAGGAGATCTGGTGGGAGGTGCGACGCCTTCCCCAAAGATCTGGTTTGATTCAATCAGTGGGAAAGGTACAAGGATAAAAAAAATCCGACATCATCGATGTTAATGTCACAAAAAGGTATGGAAAATACGATCCTTTTATTTTAGCTTCACAACAAGATCAAGTGTGTTATGTGCCCTATCCAACTCGCAAAAGAGAGCAACAATGGGAAGCAGCGATTGTGATACAACCAAGAGGAAAGGTTCTGCTTATTGCAAATTCAGATTTTACGGCAATGCAGTCTGAAGATGACCACATGTTACCTATGTTGGTTCTGTGCAAGTTGACACGTTAAAAAATCTACATGGTCAAGCTGAAGACCTTGATGAGGCAAACAATAGAGATGAATCTGGAACAGATGATGATGAAGATGGAAATTCAGACATTGAGATGACATATGAAGAATCTGAGTGAAGTGGTCAGAGTTTGTATTTTATTCAGGTTCAATGCCAAGTGCAGGCAGTGTCTAGAACCAAGCTCGGATTCTAAGTGTTGTTCTTTTCTTTTCTTTTGTGTCTAGAACCAAGCTCGGATTCTAAGTGTCTCTTTCTTGTTTTGCTCTGTTTTTTAGAACTTCATTGTGGAATAAAAATATGAAAACTTGATATGTGTTTCGTGTTTCATGTTTGTTGTTTTGTGTATTGGGTTTTTGTTGTATTGCTTTTATATGTGTTGAAATGCTTTTGATTTCTTAAGATTAAAAAAAAATTATGTTGATGTACCCCAAGAGGAATCAAAACTCAGCTCTTCTGAGTCAATTAAATCTTTGCAAAGTGGGAAGGAACCAGTTGGGATGTGTTACTCATTCAGTAATAGCTTTACACTTTAAAATTAAATTATACGTAGAAGCCTCATATGTGTTAAAAAAAAGTGTTGATGTACCCAAGAGATTTCGAACTCAGCACGTCTGGGTCAATACTGTCTTTGCAAAGTGGAAAGGAACCACTTGGGCTGTGTTACTCATTCGGTAATAGACTTACACTTTAAAATTAAATTATACGTAGAAGCCTCATATGTGTTAAAAAAAAGTGTTGTTGTACCCAATGGGATTTGAACTCAGCATGTCTGGTTCAATAGTGTCTTCGCAAAGTGGGAAGGAACCAGTTGGGCTGTGTTACTCATTCAGTAATAGCCTTACACTTTAAATTAAATTATACGTAGAAGCCTCATATGTGTTAAAAAAAGTGTTGCAATACCCAAGGGGATTCGAACTCAGAACATCTGGGTTAATAGTGTCTTCACAAAGTGCGAGGAACCAGTTGGGTTGTGTTACTCATTCGGTAGTAGCAATATCCTTTAAAATTATTATACGTAGAATTTATGGTCCATATACTAAAGTATTAAACGG
Source organism: Isatis lusitanica (assembly GCA_900406415.1). Lineage (NCBI taxonomy): Eukaryota > Viridiplantae > Streptophyta > Magnoliopsida > Brassicales > Brassicaceae > Isatis > Isatis lusitanica. The sequence goes on along the minus strand of OVBB01001342.1, from coordinate 4,046 downwards.
ATTTGGCAAAGGTTCCTAAGCTCCTCTTATAAAGAACACTTTAGAACCGAACTTAAATTAAAAAAACGACAATACTAAAAAAAAAAAATCAGCTCAAATCTCTCGCAACCTCTGTCTCTCGAAGTCTCCGGCGTCTTCTTCGTCTTCGGTATGTGAATCCTTTATATTTGACCATTATGATAGGATTGTCATTACTTTTACAAAAGACATAGTTAGGATTTTGTGTTTCATTGGACCGAAAATTCAATTTCATTACATTCGATCCGTAATTGAGAATAGTTAGTGTTCTGTGTTTTGTTTGATTGAATCTTCAAATTCATATGATTCGAGCCATCGTTGAAAGTACATACCGTTCTGTGTTTCATCAAAATTAATACATCTTTAATTTTTCAGAAAGCTAATTTCTCAAAGTCGATAGTTCTAACCATTATTAGTCGACGAAAGTTCTAACCAATTTCACATGCAAAAATGTCTTCTGGGGGAACTGAAAGTTCAACGGATATTTCATTCATGAGAACGTTTACACAACGCTCGTCGAAAAGGGTGGTATGTTGTAAAGTTTAATTTCGAATTAAAATGTCTTATATTTCAGGTATGTGTACATATCTGTTGATAGCTGTCACTTAAAGGATTTAAACCTAAATGTTTGAATGTGTTACTCTTTGTCTTTCAAAAAAACTTTGAACTACGAATTAAGGAACGTAGTATATCCTTTTATATGTATTTTCTTTCAAATCGAAATGTCTTCTATGATGTTTGTTCTAATTAATGTTAACGCTGCAGAAAATTCCAAAGAATCTTCTCAACACGGTTTTGGAAAGAAACTCATACCGCAATCATATCTGTCTAAGTTGTTCCGTTAAACTTGGAATGCTTTGGGGAGTGGATCTTTGAGGCCGAAAGATAACCAGAGGATGACAGAGGTTCACAGAGGAAAATTCGTTTGAGTTTGATGATCTGTTAGTTTTCAAATACAATGGAAGTACCTGTTTCCACGTGGAGATGCATGTGAGAGCCGAAACTCACACTGTCGAATTTATTTATTCGCGGGGCTCGAAAATTCTATTTTAAAAGAACTAAAGGGCAAAACTGTAAAAAAGATAGAAAAGAAGATTTTATTAGAATATTTATCTCAAGTACAAGAATATCTGTGAATGCTTAATGTCTTGTATCACAAAAGCTCTTGCACTTTTTTGGTGTGTTTGAAAAGAGAGGTTAGGGTCTCTTTATATACTAGAGAGTCTAGGGTCTCGAAGACTGATCTAAGCAATGTGGGTCGTTGTAAAAAGCTCCTTCCCAACCGCCGATTCAACCTAATGGCCGGCCCGCGAAGGTATGGTCCAGCTGAGTCTGTGTCAACGTTCTAGCCTGATGGACGCCTTTGGCCGGGAAAATATGCTTAGATTCGTCTTGAGAAACCTGTACAGAGTCTAGTTCATCTGCGACCGGAAGCCAAGAACTTGACCCAGGCAGGCGTTTGGTCTCATTTTGTGTGTATGCTGCCTAGATATGAAATGTTTAACCGTTACTTCGGCCTTTTGTCTCATCAATCTCTGAGGAGGGGATTTTGACCCCAACAGTTAGCCCCCCAGCTCGTGGCCTTTGCAAGCATAGGCGAGGAGCGTTTGACGAAGTTTTTATCAGGATTGATGGACTGGAGGGTGTTACTTCCGGAAAGCTTGTCTTCTTGCGGGCAGGTCGCCAAACTTGTTTAGAGTGGATGATTTTTTTTTTTTTGGAATGTTTGCCGAGAGGCGTTCGCCAAGAGGCGTGTAGAGTATGTTTGACCCCGAAGGGCGTATGCCAATAGGCGTTTAGAGTAGAGTTGACCCCGAAGGGCGCATGCCAAGAGGCGTAGTAGAGTTGACCCCAAAGGGCGCATGCCAAGAGGCGTAGTAAAGTTGACCCTGAAGGGCGCATGCCAAGAGGCGTAGTAGAGTTGACCCCGAAGGGCGCATGCCAAGAGGCGTAGTAGAGTTGACCCCGAAGGGCGCATGCCAAGAGGCATAGTAGAGTTGACCCCGAAGGGCGCATGCCAAGAGGCGTAGTAGAGTTGACCCCGAAGGGCGCATGCCAAGAGGCGTAGTAGAGTTGACCCCGAAGGGCGCATGCCAAGAGGCGTAGTAGAGTTGACCCCGAAGGGCGCATGCCAAGAGGCGTAGTAGAGTTGACCCCGAAGGGCGCATGCCAAGAGGCGTAGTAGAGTTGACCCCGAAGGGCGCATGCCAAGAGGCGTAGTAGAGTTGACCCCGAAGGGCGCATGCCAAGAGGCGTAGTAGAGTTGACCCCGAAGGGCGCATGCCAAGAGGCGTAGTAGAGTTGACCCCGAAGGGCGCATGCCAAGAGGCGTAGTAGAGTTGACCCCGAAGGGCGCATGCCAAGAGGCGTAGTAGAGTTGACCCCGAAGGGCGCATGCCAAGAGGCGTAGTAGAGTTGACCCCGAAGGGCGCATGCCAAGAGGCGTAGTAGAGTTGACCCCGAAGGGCGCATGCCAAGAGGCGTAGTAGAGTTGACCCCGAAGGGCGCATGCCAAGAGGCGTAGTAGAGTTGACCCCGAAGGGCGCATGCCAAGAGGTGTAGTAGAGTTGACCCCGAAGGGCGCATGCCAAGAGGCGTAGTAGAGCTGGAGTGCGTTCCGGACACTCGAGCTGTTTACCAGGATTCCTGGGTTTAATGTTTTGGTGTCGAGGAGCCGACTAAGCATGATTCACTTCCTCTCTTGACTAAACGCATTTAGAATCTCTTATCAGGGTCAGTTTGATATTGCGTTCGGAGANCTATGTTTATCCTCGAGGGATGTTGAAGAACCATGGTCAGAGTCATCCTGTTGTGATCAGCAACGGACGGTTAATGTGTGTGCCAAGAGGCGGTTCCCAAACAAAGAGGTCTTGTTGTGGCCAGCAACAGACGATCTTGTTCGGGGCGGATTTATCTGAAGTCTTTGGCCCAAGAGGCGTTGTTGATATCGGCCCGTGAGGCGATGTCGATATCGCCCGGGTGGCGATATTGACATTGGCCCAAGAGGCGATGTCGATATCGCCCGGGTGGCGATATGGACATTGGCCCGTGAGGCGGTGTCGATATCGCCCGGGTGGCGATATGGACATTAGCCCAAGAGGCAATGTTGATATTGGCCCGCGAGGCGATGTCGATATCGCCCGGGTGGCGATATTGACATTGGCCCGTGAGGCGGTGTTGATATCGCCCGGGTGGCGATATGGACATTGGCCCAAGAGGCAATGTTGATATTGGCCCAAGGGGCGAGGTTCCGATTCACTCTCCCCCCTTTTTTATGGGGAGGGACAACTGAACTCGTTTTTTAAGCGAGCTGCCTACGTACCTTTGTGAGAAGGGATCAAGTCACACATAGTTCCGTTTTTTTCTTGTCTTTCGTGATAGTACTTCTTCAAGTGCATCGCGTTACACGTCCTTTGCACCGGTCTTCCTTCCTTGTTTTCTAGTTCGTATGCTCCTGGGCGGACCACCTTCGTTACTTTGTATGGTCCTTCCCATTTTACGCCTAGCTTCCCCGCATTTGGCTCGGCGGTGTTTTGGAAAACTTTTCGGAGGACGAGATCACCTTCCTTGAATTTCCGGCTCCGTACATTCGAATTGTAGTACTTCGCTGCCGCTTGTTGGTAGTTCTGGATTCGAACTAGCGCTTGATCTCGCCTTTTGTTCACCAGGTCCAGTTCGTCTAGCATCATGAAATGATTAAGGCCTTCTTGTCCCGGCAAGAGTCTTCGCCTGACTCCGGGAAAATCTACTTCCGATGGGATGACGCACTCGGCGCCGTAGACTAGCGCGAAGGGCGTTTCTCCGGTCGCTTGCCTTGGGGTTGTGCGGTGANCATCTTCCTTTCTTCTCCCGAGACGTTTCTTGAGTCCATCGACGATGGTTTTGTTGGCTGCTTCTGCCTGGCCGTTTCCTTGCGGATAACAAGGCATCGATTTTCTTAATCGTATTTTTCATTTTTCACAGAACCCCTCGAAGCGGGTAGAAATGAATTGGGAACCGTTGTCGGTTACGATCTCGTATGGCACTCC
>OVBB01001341.1:0-13749 GCA_900406415.1 Isatis lusitanica | reverse complement strand
TGGTAGATTGGGAATGAAAACATGAATCTGTGTTATATGAGGCAATTTCTCATATTTGTTTTAAAATATATTTTTTGTCTTCTTTTAATCTGTTTCTAACAATTTATTTGCTAACATTAATTAAATAAATTTTAATTATATTTAGATTCATTAGAAAAAAATATCAATGGATTTTTATGAGTAATAAAGTTTTTTGGAAAAATAAATTATATAGTATTATGCCCTGTTAGGGCTCATTCGATGTAATCATTCTAGCATTAGGTCAACTTATTAACCTGATGTATAAATAGGCAATGCCTTCAAACAAGATCAATAAGAAAACTTTTATACTCTATTAAAGTTTTTTTGACATGGTATCAGAGCATTAAACCTAACTCTCAAAAATAGGTTTTCTGTTAATCGATCCAACTCCGTAATTCTTTTCTTCTTTCTTTGACCTCAGCCGGCTGATTATTCTATCGAAGGCTTTTTCACAATGACAACAGATGATAAAACTGAAAGTTCACCAAAATCTACTTCTAAGATTGAAGTTACTCGGAGGACCATATCACCGTATGATCTTACCGCCAATGACAATCCCGGCAACACCATCTCTCGGCCTGTGTTATGTTGTCCGAACTATGATGAATGGTCTTCTAATATTCGCTTAGCTCTTAAAGCTAGGAAGAAATTTGGTTTTGCGGATGGATCTATTGCAAAACCAGCTGAAGATTCAGAGGATTGCGAAGACTGGTGTGCAAACAATGCTCTCGTGGCCTCTTGGATCAAAGTCACTATCGACGAGACGCTTCGTTCTTCTCTCTCGTTTAGTGACGACGCCTCCAGCCTTTGGAAACAACTCCGATGACGGTTTGCTATGAAAAACGGCCAAAAAGTACAACGACTCAAAACAGAACTCGCAAACTATCGTCAGCAAGGAACGCCGATTGAAACCTATTACGGCAAGCTCACAAAACTCTGGACGAGTTTGGCTGATTACCAACAAGCTAAAACGCTTGAAGAAATTGAAAAGGAGCATGAAGAAGACAAGTTACATCAGTTCCTTATGGGTATTGACGAGACGTTGTACGGTGCCGTCAAATCATCTCTTCTTTCACGAACTCCATTGCCATCCTTGGATGAGGCTTATAACATTCTCGCACAAGATGAGGAATCCAAGTCTTTAGCTCGTTATCATGAAGAACGGGTTACTGGAGCTAGCTTTGCCGTTCAAACACAGTCTCGCTCTTCTCCCGTTCTTGATAAAAGCTTGCTTAAATGCACACTTTGTGGAAAACAAGGCCATCTAGCCGAGAACTGTTTCAAGAATATTGGGTACCCACCGTGGTGGGGTGAGCGCACTCGATCAAAACCAACCTCATCTGGACCTTCGTTGCCTTCTCCTCCATCGTTTGTTTCGAAAGGCAAATAAACGGTACCTTCCTCTGCGAATCACGTGGCTGGATTTTCTTCAACGTTAGGTCCTTACTCATCTCTCAACTCAGTCATTACTTCTGCGGATCGTGTTGGGTTTACAAGATTAAGCGACCAACAATGGCATACTCTCGTTCATATGCTCAATGATCGATCTGCGGATTCCTCTGCGAAACATACCGTGAAGTATCCCTTTGACTCTTGGATCATAGACACCAGCGCTACTCATCATATAACTGGGAGTTTTGATTACCTAACTGATGTATCCGAAATGGCTCCTATGTTGATAAAACTTCCCGATGGAAGATATACCACTTCCCATCAACAAGGCACCGTGTTTATGGGCTCTACTCTTACTCTTCACAATGTCTTTTTCGTTGATGGCTTACATTGTCACCTGATCTCTGTCTCTCATCTGACTCGCGACATTCAGTGTATTTTCCAGATAACTGATAGGCTCTGCCTGGTTCAGGATCGCATCACACGAACGCTGATTGGGGCGGGTGAACATCTGAATAGACTTTATTTTTTTCGGGGAATGGAGGTTGCATCGGCGGTTCAGAGTTCGGATTCCTTAGAGCTTTGGCATCATCGCATGGGACATCCTTCTTCGAAGGCTTTGGATTTGTTGCATTTGAGTAGTGGTGTTTTTGATTCTAAGCATTGTGAAACTTGTATTCAAGCAAAACAAACGCGGGATGTTTTTCCTTTGATTTCTAATAAAGCAACCATGGTTTTTGAGCTTATTCACTGTGATTTATGGGGTACGTATCGGACTACGGCTGTTTGTGGTTCCAAATACTTTCTTACTATCCTTGATGACTTCTCTAGAGCTGTGTGGGTCTATCTCTTGCCCGACAAAACATCTGCTTCGAAACATCTCAAAGATTTTGTCGCTCTCATTGAACGGCAAATGAATGCCACTATCAAAACGGTCTGCAGTGACAATGGTTCCGAGTTTTTATGCCTTTGTGATTACTTCTCTCAGAAAGGCATTATTCATGAGACATCATGCATCGGTACTCCGCAGCAGAACGGTCGAGTTGAACGCAAGCATTGTCATCTTCTAAACGTTGCTCGAGCTCTTTGCTTTCAGTCTTCTCTTCCGATTGAGTTCTGGAGCTNCTTCGAAACATCTCAAAGATTTTGTCGCTCTCATTGAACGGCAAATGAATGCCACTATCAAAACGATCCGCAGTGACAATGGTTCCGAGTTTCTATGCCTTTGTGATTACTTCTCTCAGAAAGGCATTATTCAAGAGACATCATGCGTCGGTACTCCGCAGCAAAACGGTCGAGTTGAACGAAAGCATCGTCATCTTCTAAACGTTTCTCGAGCTCTTTGCTTTCAGTCTTCTCTTCCAATTGAGTTCTGGAGCTACTGTATTCTAGCCGCTGGTTACCTTAATAATCGGACTCCTACTGTTGTTCTCTCCGGGAAAACACCGTATGATTTGCTTTACAATAAGCCGCCTCCGACACAACATATAAAGGTCTTCGGATATCTCTGTTATGTTCACAATCAGCGACACAACGGAGATAAGTTTGCAAGTCGCACCAAAAAGTCTGTGTTTCTCGGTTATCCTTTTGGAAAAAAGGGTTGGTGGGTTTATAATCTTGAGACATGTATCATCTCTGTTTCTCGGGATGTGATTTTCTTAGAAACAGAATTTCCGTTCTCAGCTCACATTGCGGAACCGCAGTTGTCTTCCCCTACTCCTCACGATGATGTCATTGAGCTTACACCACTCGAGTTTGATGATGAGACATTATTGCCTGCGGAGATCCCTGAGTCTTTGTCTCCTACCACCTCTGTTCCGACTCTGCTTCCCATCGATCATGATGATACTCCATCGTTTGATCACTCTACTGATTCTCCTGATGATAATGATGATTCTCCTGATGATAATGCGGTTGTATCATCTCCGCCTGAACAATCTGAACCAGAGGCTCTTGGTCGTGGTCTTCGACAATGCCGTCCTCCTATGAAGCTAGCTGACTATGTTCAGATCTTGCTTCATGAACCTTATCCATCGACTAATCCATATCCGATTGATAACTATCTCTCTAGCCAACAATTCTCTGAGCCGTACCAAGTTTATCTTCTGGCTATTACTTCGGCTAATGAACCACACTCCTATAAGGAAGCCTTTGAGGATGAAAACTAGCGGTTTGCGGTTGAAGATGAAATCGTTGCTCTTGAAGGTCGAGGCACCTGGACTGTTGATGATTTGCCCCCAGGAAAGAAAGCTTTGGGTTGCAAATGGGTTTTCCGGTTAAAGTTCAGTTCTGATGGTACTCTTGAACGACACAAGGCTCGGCTGGTGGTGCTCGGAAATAATCAGACAGAGGGTGTTGATTACACCGAAACATTTTCTCCTGTCACGAAAATGATCTCTGTTCGGTCTTTTCTTCAGCAGGCTGTCTCCATGGATTGGGAAGTATACCAAATGGATGTGCATAATGCTTTTCTGCATGGTGATCTTGAAGAAGAGGTGTTTATGAAATTTCTTCCGGGTTTTCGAACTGATGACAAGAACAAGGTTTGTCGTTTACACAAGTCTCTCTATGGATTAAATCAGGCTCCTCGTTGTTAATTTGCTACTCTTGAGACAGCTTTGGTCGATTACGGGTTTCAACGCAATGAAAAAGACTATTCCTTGTTCATCTACACAGTATCTGATGTTCGTATTTACACTCTGGTTTATATGGATGACCTTATTATTATGGGCAACTTTACACCTGCTATCGACAAATTCAAGATATATCTAAATACATGTTTCAAAATGAAGGATTTGGGGATCCTTAGATATTTTTTGGGCATAGAAGTTGCTCGGAGTCCGGAAGGCATGTACTTGTGTCAGCGAAAGTACGTTTTGGGTATCATTTCTGAAACAGGTCTTCTCGGCGTGAAGCCAGTCAGTTTTCCGCTTGAATAGAACCACAATCTGTTATTAGATGACGGAGTACTTATGGACGATCCTTCTCGTTATCGCCGGTTGGTGGGTCGTCTCATCTACTTGAGTACTACGAGACCTGAGCTTAGCTACTCTATTCAAGTCCTTTCACAGTTCATGACTTCACCTAAGGATAAACATTGGGATGTTGCTCTCAGGGTTGTTCGTTACCTCAAACATAGTCCCGGTCAAGGCATCCTTCTTCGAGCCTCTACGGATCTTTCTCTTACTGCCTGGTGTGATTCTGATTGGGGCGCCTGCCCTACTACTCGTCGGTCTCTCACAGTTTGGTTCATACAGCTTGGTGGCTCACCTATCTCATGGAAAACACAGAAACAGGACGTTGTTTCTCGGTCCTCTGCAGAAGCAGAATACAGAGCGATGGCAGATACTGTGAGTGAGTTATTATGGCTTCGTGAGTTTCTTCCGAGTTTGGGAATCGCATGTGATGCTCCGATTGAGCTGTACTCTGATAGTCTCTCCGCCATTAACCTTGCAAAGAATCTCGTTGGCCATAAACGCACTAAACACGTCGGTCTTGATTGCCACTTCATTCGTGATGAAATCATTCGTGGCGTTATAGCTCCGAAGCATGTCGCTACCAAGACTCAACTTGCAGACATCTTCACCAAGGTGCTGGGTTGTAAAGAGTTTGAAGCTTTTCTGTCCAAGTTGGGTGTGTATAATCTCCACACTCCACTTTGAGAGGGGGTATTAGGCTCTATTAGGGCCCATTCGATGTAATCACTCTAGCATTAGGTCAACTCATTAACCTGATGTATAAATAGGCAATGCCTTCAAACAAGATCAATAAAAAAACTCTTATACTCTATTAAGGTTTCTTGACATATAATTATTTATGTTGATTTTTTAGAGTTGACACATGTCAAAAATTAATTGATGATATGTACACTCTTAATGGAACGAAAAATCTCATATTATATAGTACGTCCGCTATCAGGTTTGGCTCGTTTAAATAAGAGTTTTGATTTTCTATTTGTATTTGGTTCGTCTAGAACAAGTAGTCAGGTACTCATTATATCCGGTATCCGGAAAAACAAAAAACAATGACTGCAAATTATTTGACCCGGCTTGTTACTTACTAAAATCTAATATTTGTCTTTTAAATACTTGATTATTTGCAAGTATTTGAAATCAAAATACAATCTCATATAAAGACAGACACACAGCATAGTTGTAAGTTTCTAACTTCCTAAAATCACATAATTATTTAAAATAGTGGATAAAACACAAATTTAAGCATTTGAAACAATTTATACATTATTATAAATAAAATTGATTTAAATAAAAAGTTATTATCATTGATACATGGAGCATAACTTACCAACCAGAATGAGTTAAGAAATAACTCAACTTGTTCTAAAAATTTAACTCATCAAAGTCTCATATCAAAATGCAATGTTTTTTCCAAATCATCACGGACCAAACAGGAATCAAATTTATAAATCAGATGATTGATTCCAAGAAACCTTGAAAGTGAAGCAGATATAAGATCCAATGCAATTGTTTGATTCATTTTGGTCCAACCACAAAGATTAAAGGCTTGAAAACACTCAGAGGATATTCTGAGCTCATGTAAAGAATGAGTCAAAGTAGAATCAGCTATCAGTTCACATGAGGGAATTATAAAGTTTTCATATCGGTTAACTCCGAACTGTCCTGATTTGGACTTATGTGTATTTATTAGAAGACTGTAAACAAACCAGCGGAAATTGATTAATGTTAAATTTTTTGAACTTCCATCTCAAAACCAAATGGCGATGAATAGATTGACCCAATTCCTTTTATATACCACTTAAGTCCCTATCTAAATTTTCAGTGTGGGATATTTCTCACAATTTTTACAATTAGATATTAAACGACTATTTTTGTAACCTTGAGCGATCATAGAAATACACCAAATAGGATTCATATTAATACCAATTTAGACATGGATGTTATTGATTTCTCAAAATAGCAGACCTCTTTTTTTTTATACTAGATTGACCCGAATCCCATATACAAAGATAGACAGAAAAGATTTGTGTTTCAGAAAGATGATTAGATGAGAAGAATGAATAAATCGAATACCGAGCTTGAAGTCTGCTCTGATACCACTTAATACAACCCTGAACTACTAGGACAGGGTTCTTCGAAGATCTTTAACTTCAAGGCAGTAAGGATAATCCTTGACAAAGGTTGGCTCGTGTAACTCCAAAATCAAGTATGCAAAACTTGACTCCTGAGCTATCTTAGAACGTTGCGGCCAAAGTAAGGCGGTGGAACCGTTGAATGCTTCTTGGTGTAGAACCAACAACAAGTATATGAAACTTGTTTCCTGAACTATCTTAGAACCGATAGACACTCTTGGGTAGTGAAGTGACCACACAAGTTCTATGAACTGAACCTGATAAACCCGAGTTTAATCTTGTGAATCACTCAAAAGATCGAAAAGGTTCCAAGGGAACAAGAGAGTTGCTTTCCGCAAGACAAAGATAAAAGTTGATTGATTTCTCTGAATGATTACAATAGAGTTTTAAAGACTTAAACAAACAGAAAACAAGAAAGTGTGGGAAATCGAAATAAAGACATAGAAAATCGAACAAGGACTAAGACTTAAAGAAAACGTGGAATGCCTCTTTGACTTCAAGACTTCAATCCTTGACTACGGTTTTTGATCTCGAAATTGTGTTGAACCAAAGAGATTGAATTGATTCATTCATCACTTGAATTGAACCGGATAGAAAGTAGACTGAACCGGTCCTGATTGATGATGTGATTCTATCACGGTCCAAACTTGATTCTGGTCTTGGTCTTCAAAATGCAAAGGTAATAGAAGTGAACTGATAGCTTCTTTAAGCTTCTTAGCTCTGGCTCTCGTGATTGGTCCATGTGGAATGAGCAAGCTGTCCTCATCTTTTGGCTGTTGATAGATGTGAAGGTCATTTTGTCCATCCTTTGGTTCTGGTTCTCCTTCTGGTTCCTCTGGGTCTATCTCCATAGTTTCCATGATCGCATCAACCCCCCTTTCTTGAAAAGGATTTTTCCTCAAATCCAGCTCATCTGCATCATAAGGAAGTAAGTCAGATACATTAAAACTGGAGCTAACCTTATACTTACTTGGAAGATCTATCTTGTAAGCATTGGTTCCGAGCTTTTGTAGCACATTGAAAGGTCCATCGGCTCGGGGCAAAAGTTTGGACTTCCTTTCGTTTGGGAACCTTTCCTATCGTAGATGAACCCAAGCAAGATCGCCTGGTTCGAATAGTCTCTCCTTTCTTCCTTTGTTAGCTTTCTTTTGCTACTGGTTGGTTCTTTGTTCAATGTTGGCATGGGCCTTCTCATGTAACTGTCTTACCAGCTCAGCCTTCTTTTCACCATCTAAACACACACGTTCACTTAAAGGCAAACGTATCAAATCAATTGGTGTTAGTGGGTTAAAACCATAAACCATTTGGAAGGGAGAAAACTTAGTAGCTGAGTGAACCGGATGATTGTAAGCAAACTCAACATGTGGCAAGCAATCTTCCCAAGTTTTTATGTTCTTCTTAATGATTAAACACAACAAAGTAGACAAAGACCTATTGACTACTTCAGTCTGTCCATCAGATTGAGGATGACAAGTTGTCGAAAACAAAAGCTTAGTACCTAGTTTTGACCACAAAGTTTTCCAAAAATGACTGAGAAACTTAGTATCCCTATCAGATACAATGGTTCTAGGGACTCCATGCAAGCGTACTATCTCTCTAAAGAACAACTCGGCCACTAAAATTGCATCATCGGTTTTGTGGCATGGTATAAAATGGGTCATTTTAGAGAAACGATCTACCATAACAAAAACTGAGTCTCTTCCTTTCCTAGTCCTAGGGAGTCCAAGAACGAAATCCATAGAAATATGAGTCCAAGGTTCAGTAGGAATAGGGAGAGGAATATACAGACCTTGAGTTTGAGTTTTGGACTTAGCTTGTTTGCAAGTTGGGCATCGGTTGCACAGTCTCTCCACATCCTTCCTCAAATGCGGCCAATAGAAGTGTTCTTGAAGAATGTTCAAAGTTTTGGCAACACCAAAATGTGTCCCATCAAGCCTCCTCCATGCGATTCCCTGAGAAACAATTCCCTAAGTGAGCAATTGGGCACACATAATCGATTCTCATAGAATAAGAATCCATCTTGTTGGTAAAACTTCCCTTTTGCGAACTTAGCACTATCTCGGTATACTTCTTGAAAGTCTGAGTCCTTGGAGTACATACCTTTGATTTGTTCAAAACCAATGAGCTTGGCATCGAGAGTAGACAAAAGAGTATACCTTCTTGACAAGGCATCAGCCACAACGTTCTCTTTACCTTGCTTGTAGCGGATGACATAGGGGAAGGTTTCGATGAACTTAACCCACTTGGCATGCCTCTTGTTCAACTTTTGTTGCCCATTTAAGTGTTTGAGTGACTCATGATCAGTGTGGATCACGAACTCCTTTAGCCAGAGGTTGTGTTGCCAAGTTTTTAATGCTCTCACTAAGGCATAGAGTTCTTTGTCATAAGTGGGGTAATTCAAGGTTGCTCCTCCAAGCTTCTCACTAAAGAAAGCTATGGGACGTTTTTCCTGCATCAAGACAGCACCAATGCCAATCCCTGAGGCATCGCATTCTATCTCAAAAGTTAAGGAAATCAGGAAGGACAAGTAAATGAGCGTTAGTTAACTTCCCTTTGAGTGCTTGAAAGGCTTGTTCTTGAGCATCTTCCCACTTGAAGCCAACGGTTTTCTTGATGATTTCAGTTAAAGGTGCTGCAATTGTGTTGAAGTCTTTGACAAACCTTCGATAGAAACCAGCTAATCCATGGAAGCTCCGGACTTCTCCTATGGTTTTGGGACTAGGCCACTCTTGTATCGCTTTGATCTTTTCCTGATCAACCTTAACTCCATCTGCACTCACAACAAATCCTAGAAAAACCAAGTTGTCTGTACAAAAGGTACATTTCTTCAAATTAGCAAATAGCTTTTCTTTCCTAAGAATCTCAAGAACTGATTTAAGATGTCGCACATGATCATCAAGACTCTTGCTATAGACTAAGATATCATCGAAGTATACAACCACAAAAAGTCCAATGAAAGATCTCAAAACATGGTTCATGAGTCGCATAAAAATACTGGGAGCATTGGTTAATCCAAATGGCATGACTAACCACTCATAGAGCCCTTGCTTTGTTTTAAAAGTAGTTTTCCATTCATCACCTTCCTTCATCCGGATTTGGTGACATCCACTTTTAAGATCAATCTTAGAAAACACTTGAGAACCATGCAACTCATCAAGCATGTCATCTAACCTAGGAATAGGATGGCGATACTGTACCGTGATGTTGTTGATGGCACGACAATCTACACACATGCGCCAGCTTCCATCATTCTTTGGTACAAGTAAAACTGGAACCGCACAGGGACTCATGCTCTCTCTTATATATCCCTTGCTCATGAGCTCACCAACTTGTTTCTGAAGCTCTTTAGTCTCCACTGGATTGGTTCTGTAAGCGGGTTTGTTGGGTAAAGAGGCTCCAGGCACGAAATCGATTTGATGCTCTATTCCTTGAATTGGTGGCAATCCAGTTGGATTCTCTCCTGGGAAAACATCATCAAAATCCTGTAGTAAAGAAATCACTTTTCTTGGAAGCTCCAGCTCGAGGTCAGAAACGTTTAGTAAAAACTCCTTATACACAAACAAAATCAGGGGTTGTTTGGAATAAAGAACCTTTTTGACAATACTAGCTTTAGCAAAGAAGTTGGAATTCCTTACTGATCCTAGTTCGGAGTCTGACTTTTCCTTTCCATCAAGTGATGTACTTTCCTTTCCTTTGTCTGGCTCCTTGCTCAGATGCTTTTGATATTGGTAAACTGCGAATGGAGTCAGTGGCGCCAAGGTAAAGTTCTTACCCTTATGCTCAAGTGAATACTTTTTAGTTCGCCCATGATGAATAGCATTGCGATCATACTGCCATGGTCGTCCCAGCAAGATGTGTCCAGCCTCCATGGGTAACACATCACACAAGACCTCGTCTTCGTACTTACCTATGGAGAAAGGTACCCTGACTTGGCAATTGACTTGAATCTCTCCATTGTTGTTTAGCCATTGAAGTTGGTACGGCTTTGGGTGCTTGCTGGTCTTTAGTCCTAATTTCCTCACCATTGTTTGGCTAGCCACATTGGTACAACTGCCACCGTCTATGATAAGACTACACAGCTTATCTTGGACCATGCAACGAGTGTGAAAAAGGTTTTCACGTTGCTCTGCCTCTTCCTCCTTGACTTGAATCCTCAAAGTCCTTCGAGTAACAAGTAGTTTTCCTCTCATGGGTTGTTCCTCTTCACCAGATGTTCCTGACTCCGACTCGTTTTCCTCTTCAGTCTCAATTTCTCCATTGTCAAGAAGCAACATAGTTCGTTTGTTCACGCATTCGTTGGCGTAATTCCCCTTTCCATGGCACTTGAGACACTGAACATCTCGGTTCCTTTTAGCTGGTTCATCTTCTTTTCCTTTTGCTTCCTTCACAGAACCAGATGGCTTAGCCTCAAATTTAGTTTTAGAATCAAACTTAGATTTAAAGTTGGAACGGTCTTCCCTGGAGTTGTAAGTTGTCTTGGAGTTAGATCTATAAGAAGTCTTGGAATAGCCTCGCCTTTTAACTTGTTGCTCTCGTACTCTTGCATCTCCAATCGGTCTTGTACCTCCCTGTTGAGGCCTCCCATGAACCGAGCCATAGTTGCTTCAAAATCTTCATTGGCATCAACTTTAATCATCAAAGTTTCCATCTCCTGATAGTAATCCTCTACACTCTTACTTTCTTGTGTGAGTCTCCTTAGTCTTTGGTGTAGATCCCTGTGGTAATGACTAGGAACAAATCTCTTCCTCATTAGCCTAGACATCTCGTTCCAAGTGGATATTGCTCTTTCTCCTGACTTTCTTCGGTTTGTAATGAGTTGATCCCACCAGCTGATCGCGTAGCCTTGGAATTCTGCGGCTGCAAGCCTGACTTTCTTTAGTTCGGACAGGTTTTGACAATCGAAAACAAGTTCGGTCTTTCTTTCCCATTCCAAGTATACATCTGGGTCATTCTTTCTAGCGAATGGGGGAATCTTAAGCTTAAGACCCCTGAGGTTTGTCATTGGTGTGAACTCTCCTTCGAACTTCTCTAGTTCGCCTGGATCTGGTTTTGATTTCTCCTGAGGAGTGTCCTCCCTTTCTTCCGAAAAAAGAGAAGGAAAAGGAGCTTCTTCGGTGGATACCTGTTCTCAAGGCTAGAATCGTCGCCATCATCGTTGCCTTGTGCCCGGTTTTGTCTCGAATATTTTCTCCTTTGATGGCTTTCATCTCTGGGATTGTTCTGTTGATCTTCTTGTATCTTATCCAATCGGGCATGGATCTCCTCAAGTCCAGTGTTCATCATGCGTTTCAATTCCCTGTTTATTGCCTACATCTGAAGGCTGTTGAAATTAGCATCTGTCGCTTCGTGTTGTTCTTCATCTCCTGCCATGATTTCCTACAAAACTCAACAAACAAGTTGAGGAAATCGCCTCACAAGTGTTTCTCTCTTGGTGTTTCTCTCTCGGTTGATTGTTTAAGCAGACCTCTCAGGATGTTCCAATTGAACTGATGATCAGTTTCGAATGGATTCTCTCAATCAATCGGCAAATCAGATATCTTTTGAGAAGAGATATGTAGATTGCAAGATTTTGGTGGGGATTCGCCTTAACCAATCTTAGACTGGATTCCTCCTCAGCCTACAGCCGATTCCTTCTGACTGATTGTGTTTTCTTCTCTTTTTTTTTTATACTAGATTGGCCCGAATCCCAGATACAAAGATAGACAGAAAAGATTTGTGTTTCAGAAAGATGATTAGATGAAAAGAATGAATAGATCAAATACTGAGCTTGAAGTATGCTCTGATACCACTTGATACAACCCTGAACTACTAGGACAGGGTTCTTCCAAGATCTTTAACTTCAAGGCAGTAAGGATAATCCTTGACAAAGGTTGGCTCGTGTAACTCCAAAATCAAGTATGCGAAACTTGACTCCTGAGCTATCTTAGAACGTTCCGGCCAAAGTAAAGCGGTGGAACCGTTGAATGCTTCTTGGTGTAGAACCAACAACAAGTATATGAACCTTGTCGCCTGAACTATCTTAGAACTGATAGACACTCTTGGGTAGTGAAGTGACCACACAAGTTCTATGAACTGAACCTGATAAACCCGAGTTTGATCTTGTGAATCACTCAAAAGATTGAAAAAGTTCCAAGGGAACAAGAGAGTTGCTTTCTGCAAGACAAAGATAAAAGTTGATTGATTTCTCTGAATGATTATAATAGAGTTTTAAAGACTTAAACGAACAGAAAACAAGAAAGTGTGGGAAATCGAAATAAAGACATAGAAAATCGAACAAGGACTAAGACTTAAAGAAAATGCGGAATGCCTCTTTGACTTCAAGACTTCAATCTTTGACTACGGTTTTTGATCTCGAATTGAACAAAAGAGATTGAATTGATCCATTCATCACTTGAATTGAACCGGATCGAAAGTAGACTGAACCGGTCCTGATTGATGATGTGATTCTATCACGGTCCAAACTTGATTCTGATCTTGGTCTTCAAAATGCAAAGGTAATAGAAGTGAACTGATAGCTTCCTTAAGCTTCTTAGCTCTGGCTCTCGTGATCGGTCCATGTGGAATGAGCAAGCTGTCCTCATCTTTTGGCTGTTGATAGATGTGAAGGCTATTTTGTCCATCCTTTGGTTCTGGTTCTTCTTCTGGTTCCTTCGGTTCTATCTCCTTAGTTTCCATGCTCGCATCATATGACCACCAAGAGACTTCTCTAATCACTCATAACTCATGAGTTTCTCCACAAGATCCTAGCTGCACCAGCATTCAGAGGGTTAGGCGAATCCTTTCAAACCCAAACTTTATTTTTTCTAGATGCGTTCCCACACGGAGTCATCGAAGCAAAGCGGTTCCAAAAGGTTCCAAGAATTCTCACCTACGTACCACCCTAAGCTCTCAAGATACAAGCCACAAAGACTTCCCTTATTTTGCAGATTTTCTCATCAAGTCTCCAACAACAACATCTTCAAAGACACTTTGATTTTGAATTGTTAATCACTTTCGACCATTTGTTTACCATTTGTAGTTTAGAACGTTATATTTCTTATGTATTAGGCCTAGGGGTCTAGGATAAACCGACTCTGATCAATAAAAAGATTGTACATAGTTTTATCAGGTTTATGTGAAAAACAAATTGACACACTTCATTCTTCTATGAAGCTAAATCGAAGACCATACTATTTTACTTTATAGTCATATCATCGACCAAGTAAAACGTATGATTAGATGATATACGT
>OVBB01001340.1:0-14663 GCA_900406415.1 Isatis lusitanica | reverse complement strand
TTAAATTATATACATTCTAAACTTATGTTGAATTTTTTTTTTGTCATTCATCTTAGTATGGTATCAATTTTTAAATTTATTTGATCTGTATTTGTTTGACATGATCTGCATGATTTGTATTTGTTCTGCTTAGTCTGTATATTCTTTTTGATCTGCATTTTGTTATCTGCCTACCATTCAAAGCCTAAGACCATCGGACACCCTCAGTCTCTAAAAAAAATAAAAATATTAATATTTTAATTGTATAATTATATTTGAATTTTTTTAAAACCTGTGAACTATTAATCAAGTGACATGTGGATTAAGAGGTTTAGAAATGGTTCCAAAAATCCTTCCCTTATTATACTCTCTCTCTTATTTTCATTTTTATTTCATTTATTTTAATGTTGGGTTCAGGTTTTAGAACCCACCATTGGAAATGCTTTAAAGCCAACTTCATCGGTGAGATTCTCAAAAATGAGTTCACAAAATTAAAATAATATTATTTTAATATATTTTGATTACAATGATTAAAATTTAATTTTTTAAATTAGTTTAGCTATATAATATTTATGTTGACAGGTGGAGAGAAATAGGTTCCGAGAGTTTCTTGAAAATTCTCTTTTGAGAAACTCTTCTCACATCTCTCCTATTTTTAATCTTTTTTTCTTTTATTTAATCTCTAGATATCAGGGGAGAATTCCCCGATGAAGTTGGTCTAATAAATATACAAACTATTTGTACCTGTCGACACATGAACAAAGACTTTAACCTTGGCACATCTCTTGGCAAAGTTCAGAGCATTGACAGCACCCAATGTGTTGATCCCAAGTGCTACATCGTATCTGTGCATGCAGATGGATTAAAATATATTTTAGTTTGATATTACCATATAGATCCCAGATATAAAACCGATATGGACCAATCCACGTATCTTCAAGACACCATAACTGTAAAACATATCAGCTATAACTATCTAAAATATATTTTATGGGTCTATTTATCGTTAATAACTAACTATTACAATATGAGGCGGTCGGTTATTAATATTGTAAAGAGTTCCTTGCTAAGTAATTGGTAAATCATTTTTTTTTGTAAATAGATTTATTTTTTCAGCGAGGGTGATAATTGAGTTCATTTAACAATAGTTCATTTAGTCAATTGATAATAATAATAATAAAAAATTAAAGAATGTCATAACTTATCAATACCTTTCATCAAAATTAGTAGTTGCAGCTAAATTAACAATGGCATCAAGTTGGTGGACCATCTCATGTTCCAACTCGGAGTCTTCATGATGAAGACCCAAATCCTCAAGGCAAATGTCTCCATTCACAATAGTAAGCTTTTCTAAAATATGATCTAGATTTGGCCCATACTTTTGCTTCACCACCTTAAACAAGTCCTTTCCCAAAATCTACATACATTTGTAACTATTGAAGGGTTATAAACACTTCTTTTGATTAATTAGCATTGCTACAAGGTACCAAAGATATGTTCATTTGAAAAATGCTGGTAACTGCCAATATTTAGATCTAAGCTTCCAAAACACTTTTAAGTTTTTTTTCCAAATTTAATCCAAATTAACTAAATCCTTAATCTAAAGGTAAAAGTAAGGTTTTCCAAAAAAAAACTGAAACATACACCAAAATAAATTCATTGTGGATATCTAAAGATAGTATCTACATATTAAAAACTATAGAAAAAGATGGAGAGAGAAAGATAAAAAGTTCTGTTTGAGAAACTGAACAAAAAATGTGAGATACTTATATTACATTTGTAGCATTTGATGGTTGCAGATTCAATTAAAATTAGAGAAATACCCGCAAATAGTATACTTTGGTATTTTTTGTCACAAAATAGTACACCAAGAAAAACATGAAAATAATAGCACAATTTAATCATTTTTATATATATTACACTAATGAATTTGTGTTCACAAATCATTAGTTAGAGTTTAGATTTTAGGATATAGGGTTTAATGTTACAAAATTGAGAAAAATGGATGAAAAGTAAATATATAATAGTCTTTTTTTAAAAAAATAAATGTTATTTTTGTCATTTTCAGCATGGTGTGCTATTTTGTGACAAAACATGAAAGTGTGCCATTTTTGAGAATTGCCTTTAAAATTAAAATTTATTTATTAAATCAATTATATTTAAACTATTAATATTATATTTTAAAAATACTCTTGGATACTAAGCGAGCAGCAGATCTGCTCTTAGACTGTGTTTTTAGTGGGTTTATCTATAACTTTTATGTCTGATAAGGTAAAAATATGTTGCAGAATATTTTTAAAAGTTATAAAAATACGCTTACGTCTTTTACCAATCAGATCCATAATAGATGTGAAAATATATCTGGCCTCGACCACATAGCGAATCATCAACCACTAGATTGTCATGGTTGGGTGATGTTTCAGTGTGATTATTTATGAATCAAACTTAGCAAACTACAGTAAGAGGGAGATAAGAACCTCGTCGTTGAATCTTTCGGTAGCAGATTTTTCATCTGATGCTCTTAGAAGAAGATATAGCTTCGTCACGTTTGGTGCAACCCGTATTATCTTCTCCACAAAAACTGATTACAAGTTATAACTCTTTATTAAGATATGGAAATAAATAATTTATAACCGAAACAAAATTTCAGCTTAATTTTAAAAATTAAGTTCATGTATATAACTTGTATAAGATGTCATGACAACTTTTTGGAAAAAAAAAAAAAATAACTACGTCACAAGTTTCAACGACATTTGTAATTTTTACGTAAATAAATACATGCATGCATGTGCAGCCTAATGTATATATATAGTTTCAAAATCTTGGCCGTTTATTACTGGATCCTCCTGTGATTGTCTATGGCTTCAATCAAAATGACTAACAAAACCTTTATTAGCATATAGCTTACAAATCCATATTGGATATTGCAATATATATATAGATATATATAGATAAATAACTTTATTTTATTTTTAACATTTGCAATATATACTTCCGACTTGTATTGTATAAATTGAGAGAGAGAGAGAGAGAGAGAGTACTCTTTGCTAAGAAGCCAGCAGCTCCAATCACCAATATGGACTTTTTGTCAAGGTACTGAAGAACACTTACGGCATCCATGTTAGTCGACATTTTGTGCCCTTTAAGTGAGAAAGATAAAACAAAATAATATGGGGAGTTCCATATGACAACTTTTATAAGGGCGAACAGCGTCAGACCGACAAAGTTTAAATAAAAATACAATATGTGCAGCTGTTCATTGATGCCGACAGGGCCGCGCATGTGTAGGTTTAATGAAAAAGGCAGTCGCCTCAGCCCCACTAAATTTTTGTAAATTTTAGGGCCCAAAATTTTGAAATCTTGGTATAAGTGGTTTTGGAAAGTTTAGTTTATCAATTCTTAATAAAAGATACAGATTTTTTTTAACATGCTGTATTTTTTTTTTGTCTTAATTTGATTTCACAACTCCACTACACTTCCTCCAGTAGAATCTACAACAACTTCAGTAGAAAAACCCTCACAAGCAGTATCCTCAGCGATTTTTTGTTCCAGCACCGCACTCTTCGTTTCTTTTAGTACGCATAAGAAGCTTCTTCTCACCAATTCTCGAGAATACATGAGGAGAGTAGAAGAGAATTCGAAATCGAGGATCGAGTCTGGGAGGAACAAAGGGGAGAAAACAATTTGAAATTTTATTTATTTATTTATTTAGGGTTCAAAATCGATTTGGGAAGAAGTTGAATTAGGAATGAGATCGTCTAATTAAAAATGACGCCATTTGATCATAACTACAATTTATTTAGGGTTAAATTCATTTTTTAAGCAACTTAACGAAGAGACTAATTGACAAGTTTTTGAGATTTAAGTTAATAAGTTAAAAATAATTGGATATCTAATGCGTGTATAAAATAGTTGAATGTTTGATTGGTGATTTCATAACACATGAGGATTTTTTTTGCCAGTTTCTCTTCAAGAATTTCATCAAACACTTTCTATACATGAAAATATATAAGTTCAAAATTTCGATTAGCTAAGTCATTTAAGCATAGAGCACAGCAAATAAGTATTAATTATTATAGATTAAGCCTTAAACATCATAAATTACACCTAATCATCCTAATTTACCAAACTCAAAAATCTTAAAAAGGACTACTCACTAATCCTCTTGAACCCGGTGTCTGATCACAATTTTAAAATTGGTTATTTCACAGTGGCCTCCGCGTCCTGTTGCATGATCCCGTTGTTACAATGAGTTTTTCACATATGTTTTTCTCTTCGCGATAGGATTGATATGTATCAAGTAAATTAATCATTCATAAATCTTAGAAATACAGCTCGAAACTACTTGAAACCACTTCCAATGGAAAGATAACTCCATTTCATATGTTGTGTCAAAATATGATCTTCACAAGTGATTATTAAGGCCTTCATCCAAGTGAACCGTTACGCGTAGGTTCTGTATTCTACAACCCTCACATCCTCTTTTGATGAAAACTTCATAATTCTTGGCTCAAATAGCTCCCACAGTTCCCAAATCATCAAGGTATCACTCACTCCAATACCTAAATAAGACAAAATAGAAACATATACACTCTTAATAATACCTAAATGCAAGGTTGAAGGCTAAAATATATACTTAAAGTCATACAAACATAACAAATCACAACATCTTATTGAGGATTACATACTGTTTTATTGCTCTGATTCCTAGTTTATCTTGTGAGCTAATCTTCGCGGATATATCACACTCATGTATCATCAACTCGTGGTGAATCCTCCCAGGTGATGTATTGTATCGGCTGAGGGTACCCTTACTCTAAAGTATCTGCAACCATAGATTTTGAGTGTATGTATTCTGAACACTGAACCTCAGCCCTCTCATCATGTGCGCAATCTCTGCTTTATTTTTACCATGTTTCCAAGTATGGTATACTGCACAGGTATGCCCCTTTCATTGTTATCGGATACATGCCTTCGTAGTTCTGCTTAAGGTGTAACTGAATGAGTCTGCATGCTAATTATTATTCATTGCATGGTGGAGAGTCATGCTACACTACTTGGCCATATTTCGCGCCATGTTGGTTTCTTTGACGTGCCGCTTCGTGTTATGTTATAATGATGCATTATAAACCTACCCTCACTGTGACATGTCTCTTTGTGGTGAGCGGCTCGAGGCTCCTTATTTATAGACTTGGTCCCTGATTTTTTCCCACTTTCTTTATTAACCATTAAGGTTTTATATGGTCCGCTTTTCCCTTGGGTCTATTAAAGTCGATTTGGTGATTAGATTTTTTATCATCTTTACTCTCGCTCTCGAAAATCTTTCCTCGTCTTTCTTTTTATGTCGCCTCAAGTTTTAATTATTCTTTCTCGGATATTTTATTTTTTTCCTCTTCTTATGTCCTTAATTTTCTTCTTCATGTCGAGACACAGAGGAACTAATTATTAAGACTAAGTTTTGTTAGAGCAGTCCAGAATTTTAGTTGGTTCTTAACAGATTCTTATAGTTAAATTTAATTAAAAAATAATTTTGTGATTCTTAAATTACAGAAACGTTTCCTACATAAGCATTTAGAAGAATCGCTTTCTATAGGACAGGTGTCTTCGTGACAATTATTGTGTGACAAAAGAAAAAGAAAAAAATAGAAATTTTGGTTCTTTCTCTTAGTTTGAGTCGATTTCGACGAGGTGAGATGAATCACTCGCAAAATAAACTCTGAATCAACTCTTGCCAGCGAGAAATCGACCGTATGGCTGAGGTGTCTCACTCTTCTCTCTGTGCTCTGAGGTGATTGAAGGTGTGTGTTTGATTAGTTTGGTATGAGAACACATGTTTGGCATTCTAAACGATTCTCAATGACTAAGCTTTGGGGTTTCCATCTTCCTCTTGGTTTACATGGAAGGTGATTTCAGTTTTTGCAGTCTAGTTTAGGCATTACCTTAGTTCTCGAAATTTTTTTAAATTGGGCTTGTATGCAACATGAGGAAATGATATAAAGTTTCTCACTTTGTGACCTTTCCTTTGTGACATTAGTTGGTTTATGATCTGTGTTGTATGGTTTATAATATTTTGCACTTGCAGATAACAACTAGTCAGCTATACACATTGTTCCATGGGCATACCCCTTGTTACCTCATTCATTGAAATGGAAGTTCAATTTCTTTTGTGTTTGATATCATTCTTTAGACTTGCAAATTTTATGCTCTCTTGCCAACATTTTTTTTTTTTTAAGAATCTTATAAGCTATTGTTCGGATTCAAAAAGATCTTATCCAAATCACCCATTTGTTGATCAATACCCAATTATATAAGCTATTGTTCGGATTCAAAAAGATCTTCACAAATACCAGATTCAGGAAGGAAGTGTTCGGATTCGGGAAGGAAGTGTTCGGATTCTGAGAGGTCTTCCCGAATCGACTTTTAGGAAGCATGAACAAGGATTTAGGAACATCATCCTAATGACGGATCAAATTCACAAACAAAAGGGATTTCGAAGGTCAAGGGTCATATCTTTCAGCTGAAGAGTCAAGTCTTAATTTTTCATTCAAGTTTTACCTTAATTTCGAAACCCCCAAACATCATTTGCTATATGTATCTCCAAATCTATTGTAACAAACAATCAACTTTTTATCAAACTCTTTTCACTTTCAAAACTCATTTTGAGAGAGATTCTCATATGTTCTTCGTTGAATAAACCTGTTGTTTCGTGAGTCATATCCAATCAACAAACCTCTTCCTATTGTCTAGGTGTGTCATATCCTAGGATAGTTGGAGTTGGAATATCAAGGGCAATTCCGCACCCCTTGTGAGACCATTCGATCCACATCACCTTAACCCAGGCTAGTAGCTCGTGGTTGAAGGCATATCCATCCAGTTCTGTGAAGTGTTAGTAACCTTCTCAGTTCATATCCATCCTTAACCAACCTTCAGGTGTAATTCCTTGGGAATATTGTATCAGGTGGTATCAAAGCACACTTGAAGGATTGGTATCGTTCTAACTNCATCTTACTCATCTTCCATCAATTTTCTTTTCTTTCTTCCATCAATTTCTTTTCTGTCTATCTGTTTGCTAGTTGAGCCAGCCTCAATCCTAGATCAAAAACAAAAGAAAAAAAAACAAGAGAAAAATTGATCCAAAAAAAAATCCAAAAAAAAAAAGAGTATTGATCATATAGGAGGGCTTGGTTAATCTCTAGCCACAAAAATCTTGCAATCTGTCTATCTTTCTTCTTCAAATCCGTTTGTTGATTGGGTTGAGTCACTGGGTTTGATCGGGTTTTGTTCACTTAGAACCTTTGAGAGATCATTGAGTGATAAACACA
This sequence comes from Isatis lusitanica, assembly GCA_900406415.1. Taxonomy (NCBI): domain Eukaryota; kingdom Viridiplantae; phylum Streptophyta; class Magnoliopsida; order Brassicales; family Brassicaceae; genus Isatis; species Isatis lusitanica. The sequence goes on along the minus strand of OVBB01001340.1, from coordinate 7,362 downwards.
AAGAGAGAAATAGTTTGGGAAGAAACAGTTGTGATTCAGGAAAGGCTTCCAGAAAACGCTTCTGAAGAAAGCTTTTGCTTCTAATCGTGTTTGTTAGTGTTTGCAGGGGCAAGATGTTTGGTCTTCAAAAGAAATCTAGCCAACAGAAAAGCTCACACAAATGCGTTTTAAAATCCCATTCTAAAACCTTGTTTGATAGTAAGCAACCGATTTTTAGAAATAAGAAACAGTTTGCTTTTGACAAGTTTGGTTTTGTGCAGGAAGAGCCACGCCTAAGGAGGTCACATGAGAAGCCCAAATGTAGAGGCAGAGAGCAATACAAACCGTTCAGAGAAGAAGCAGATCAAAAACCATGGTGGACAAAGGAGGCTTCAAAGCCGGTGTGACAGCCAAGAGTTTTGTGAAAACTTTGAGCAGGAATTGATGAAAACCCTTAAGGCCGTGATTGTGAAACCAAAGAAAAGCACAACCACATGTGCACCTGTAGCTGACCATTCTTTACTCATCAGCACAAAACCCAAAGGTATCTCTGAATTTTTTGGTTTGGAAAATATTGCCGATTCATCTTGTTTGTGTCAAGACAGAGTATCCAACTCAAGAGAATACAACAACCAGGACCTCAATAAGCTAAAGGACGTGCCTATTGTGTTTGATGAAGAAGCTGATAGCATCCCTGAAGAGAAGGAAGAATTCTTAGATGTTTTGCCAATCTTTGATGAGAATGAAGAAGATCTATTTCAGTGCAAGACATCTTGTGAGGATAAGTTTGATTCTCCTTCTTTTGAATTTTATTATGTGCTTGAGAATGAACAAACTTGTGAAGAACTTACCTGTTTTAAACCGGAGCTGCCGAGTTGCCTTGGTTTTATTTCACATGTCCAAGAAGAAATCTATGCAGAAAACTCACAGGAGAGTTTGCCACATGAAAATGTCTTGGAAGAAAAAGCTAGCCTTGTACCAAAACCACCTTTTCACTCATTCCTTGGTGAAAACTGCATCCAGCACTGTAAGGAAATTGGTGTAAATAATAATTTTCCTAGCTTGTTTGTTCTAGTTACTCCTCATGAAGAAAAATGCTTTGGCTTAGAAAATGTGAAAGAATTTTGTGTTTCTGAACTTGTTTTTGATAAAATGATTCAGTCTTTTGAAACACTTAAATCTGGAAATTTATCTATGTCAAACTGTGTTTTGACTGATGAATTTCGTGGCCTTGCTTTTCCCATAGAAAATTCTTTGAGTGAGAAACCATTTGAGCTGTTTAGAGCTAGACCAGAGTTTGGACTTGCTGAAAAAATTTCTATGCTTAAATCAAGTCTTGAAAACGTTTTCTGTGAACCTAGTTTTTCCTTGAGACTTAACTTGTTTGGGAAAATGTTTGGAAATGATTTGATTAGAAGTGATAAGGATTTTTGGTTTGCTGAACAATTGTCTGAATTGAAACACTTCACTTCATTCTCTGGGAAAAACTTGCATAAACTGAATTCATTGAGAAAGGGAAGTGATATTCTGTGTTGTGGTGACTATTGGTGTCTAAAGCTTTGTGAGAAAAGATCTAACTTGAAGAAAAACGTTTTTGATAAAAGGTTTTCAAAGGTGAAACAAGACTTCATGTTTTCTGAAAAAGCTGTGTGTGAATTTAGATCATTTCAGGACATGCGTGCATCTGATTGTTCTCTGAATGAGCTTTGGTTTAGGAAACTGCGTGAGCTGTTTTGGATTAACAGAATCTTGATGTTTGAAAATGCTGAAATGGTTTCTAAGTGGGCACCATTCAATCAGTTTGTTTGCATTGAACCTTCATTGAATGTTTTATGTTCTAAAAGAGATTTATGTGTCAATATGTGTCATCATGCCAAACTGGTCTATGAAAATGCTTTAGATGATGATCCCATGAATCTTTGTCTTCTTCTAGACGTCCTCACTCCAAAGAAATTTCTTCTGTATTTCTTTTGCACACTTGATGTGGTTCTTCTAGTGTTTGTGAAAGCTCAGATTGAACAGGTCAAGGAATCTGTTTCCATAGAAATGAAGATTCGAATTTTTGCTAAGCATGTCTATGAAGGATCAAATGAGCTCTTGAAACAAGATCATAAGCACTTTAGCCAAAAGGAAGAAAAACAACCTAAGACCAAAACCATGTGGAAGCATTAAACCTTTCTCAAAGAGTTCCTTAAAGCTAAGTGTTCCTTTCCATCTTCTCAATCGGATTGTGTGCATGAATATAAACAGAGCTGTGCTGAACTAACCATCTTTGAACCGGAGCATCCAAGTAGCACTGTTTCCTTTTCACAGGTTTATGAAGAAATCTCATCAGGAGAAGCACTAAGGAGAGAGCCACAGATTGATGTAATGGAGCAGCAAACCAAACTTGTGCCAGAACCGGTCTTTTTGTCATTCCCTTATGGCTACCCCAAGAAAAACTGTAAGAAATTTGATTTGTTTAAGACAAAACCTAATTTTTTTGTTTGGGGTTGTGCTATTGATGAAAAGCGATTTGGCGTGGAGAAAATTAAAGAGTTTTGTGTTTCTAAATTTCTGAATTTGTTTTCAACTTGATTACAATTTCTGAAACACTCATCTGTGAACATCAATTGATTGATCATATTTTAAAAAGCTTTTCTGAATTTCCAATGATCACCTCATGTTTTGATAAAGCTTTGCTTTTCTTAAAAACACTTTCAAAATTTTTGTGCTCATGTCAGTTCTTGGGTTTTGATAAAATCTTTGAGGTTCATAAAAAGCATTTGGAACTTATTTTGAATGTTCTATGCATGGAGAACTTGTTTGGGCATCTTGAGATTTTGCTTGGTTTGAGATTATTGTCTGATTTTTGGAGTTCTAATCACATTCTTGTTCGTCATAGAGTTTTTGAAAGTCATAAAATGCATTTGAGATTTGTTCTGAACCTTTTATGCAAGGAAAACTTGTTAGATCAACTTGAGATTTTGATAAACTATTCCTTTTGCATATTTGATGTGAGTTTTCTAGTTGTGGAAGCATAGGATAAACAGGTGCAGGAAATTATTGGTAAAGGACTGTGATCCTAGTCGTTGATAAGCATGATGAAAATGGAACAAATGAGCATTTGAACCAGAAAGAAACGTCTCCAATAAGAGTAAGAAAGAGGAGCAAACAAATGACTTGTCAGTTTGGAATTTGGAATTGGAAGTATCTAAGGAAAACGATTCACATAGTCCAAGGAAGTCCCATCCCAACACTCTTCTTCAATTTTCTCCCCATGATTGTTTTCCTAATCTTTTACTTTGTGTCTAACTCGTTTCTTCTTGTGATAGGAGAAATGGATTTGAGGACAAATCCTTTTCAAGGGGGAGGGGATGATACAATCATGGAAAGCATCAATGCTAGAAATCTGGAACCAAAGCCAACAGCTGACCTTAAGGCCAAGAAGCTTGAACAAGAAGGAATCACAACTCGTTTTAAGGAAGCTACTGGTCTAATTCCGAAAGACAGACACGAGTTATGAAGCTATTGTTCTGATTCTAGAAGGCTTACATGAATTCAAAAGCTGATGCTCAAATTCTGGAATGACTACATGAACGTGAGTAGTGCCAATCGTGTGTTAGTAAAAACTTGTGTTAGTAAAAAAATTCAGGCGGCCATTTTTTCAATTGGCGCTGGGAAAACCGCAATGAAAACTTGGAGCGGGACTTTAAAAATTTGGTTGCCCTCGTGTGTTAGTAAAAAAAAAAAAAAAAACCTTAAATCTTTCACCCTTTGTTTTATCACATCTTCTTCCTCCTCCTCTTCTGATCTCTCGTCTTCCGTCTAAGAACATGGCAGCTACTTTTGTTTTTGATTTTCTCTTCCTTTGGTTGGTTTCTCTCTCAGATTCTTCTCCATTCAGATTAATACGTCGGAAAATCCCCAAAACCCCAAAAAATAGAAGAAAACCTAGATCTATCTTCGTCACCGTCGGCGGCCGCCTCTAAGTTCGCCGCCGGCCATTGTCTCGTCTAGTTCTTGCGATTGGACTCAGCTCCCTCTTATCCATGGTATCTCCGCCCCAAACACCTGCTCCGAGGTTGAGAAATTGAAAACCTGAGTTGACCGGAGGGATTAGCGGAAGCTGTTAAAGACAGAGTCGCACGACTTGGTCTCGCCGTAAAAAAAGGATGAGATCGATAAGAGGAGGATCGAAGTCCGTGAACGTATCTAACGGTAGCTTGGTCGCGTCGATCGCGAGGTTTGATTGACTCTCTTTTCTTCCAAATTAGAGTTCAAAGACAGATTTTCTTCAGAGATTCAATATCTAAGAGATTGGCCTTGAGATGGATCTCGTCGAAAACTGCCGCATTCGCTTTAATTTCTCACTTGATGCAGACAGTGAAATCTCCTCCATTTGCAAGCTAGATCCACTGAAAGACTTGAATAGTCTTGGTATGGTCTTACATTATCAAATCAACATGTTACTCTTTTACTTGCCACAACAATTTCATTCACTTAAATATCGTTGTTTCTGTTTTGGATTGATACAGTGAAATCGGTGACTCGCTTTCCAAGTTGAAAAACCCCTAAAAAGTTAGTAAAGCTTTAGTTTTATTTTTTCTTACTCCCGTTTGCGGAATCACAACTAATCTGAGATCAAAATCTAATCACTGTTTTTCCAGATTTCTGTATCTGACTGCAGGATAAAAGGTATTGGCTCTTCTCTCAAGTCATGCTCTGATTTGAAAGAGCTAAGACTCGCCCACAATGAAATTAAGGTAATCTTTCTTCCATAGATACATACAATCTTCCACAATCTTCTTTATATATTGCTAATGACTTATTTCCTTTACGCTTAAATGTTTAGTCTCTCCCAGCGAAACTTGCACTCACCAAAATACTATTGAATCTGGATGTGTGAAATATCTGCAAACTTTTCGCCTTGTCTAGCTCGTATCAAATATCTGCGTTGATCTAATAATAAACCGTGTTCCCAAATGTTAGATTTTAGGTACACTATCTTGCTTGAGAAACTTGAATTCGTCGTTGTCTCTAGAAAGTTGCTTTTCCCTTCGGTGAATTCGTCATTGTCTCTAGAATATCGTCACCATGCTTTGAAAGAAATTTTGGTCCTTATTGAACCTATCGATAATGCAAATGGTAACTAGAAGCATCATTGACTTGCTATCAAATCTCTGATACAAACGTTAATGGCCTAAAGTTTGTTTTTCATCGTTCTTCTCTGCAGATTTAAGTAAATCGGGAGGACTTAATGTTGTTGCGTGGAGCTTAATCATTATGAATACCCAAAACTAGCTGCGTGGGTGCTTTGGGAAGGCTAGCGAAAACAATTCGTTTGTTCAAGACCAGGTTTCTTTTCTCGCTCGACTTACATAGAAGAAGTGTGTGCAGAATCCATGCTCAGGAAGCTCTTCTAGATCTAAGTTCAAGTTCCCTATAGAGATTGCATTTGTCTTTATTTTTTGTAAACTTCAATGGACATTATGTAAAAGGTTTTTCATTTTTACAAATAAATTGATTTTTTTATTTAATGTATTCATAAATAAAAAATCTGCTAAAAAAATTGTAAAAATAAATTATATAAAAAATTAAATTATAAAAAACGAATTCTATAATATAGCTAATTAATGACACCAAATAAATGCTATCATATCTAAAACTATAGCAGAACAAAAAACGCTATCTTAAAAATATAGACCATAGCTTTTACAAAAACCGCTATCTAATGTGTGAGACTTTTTATCGTGGGTGATAACAGAGTGTTTAACTTAATGCTATCGTATTATACGATAGTGTTTTTCAGACGCTATAAACACACGTTTTTCTTGTAGTGCGAAGCTTGAACAAGGATTTAGGAACATCATCCTAATGACGGATCAAATTCACAAACAAAAGGGATTTCGAAGGTCAATGGTCATATCTTTCAGCTGAAGAGTCAAGTCTTAATTTTCATTTAAGTTTTACCTTAACTTTGAAACCCCCAAACATCATTTGCTATATGTATCTCCAAATCTATTGTAACAAACAATCAACTTTTTATCAAACTCTTTTCGTTTTCAAAACTCCTTTTGAGAGAGATTCTCATATGTTCTTCGTTGAATAAACCTGTTGTTTGGTGAGTCATATCCGATCAACAAACCTCTTCCTATTGTCAAGGTGTGTCATATCCTAGGATAGTTGGAGTTGGAATATCAAGGGCAATTCCGCACCCCTTGTGAGACCATTTGATCCACATCACCTTAACCCATGCTAGTAGCTCGTGGTTGAAGGCATATCCATCCAGTTCTGTGAAGTGTTAGTAACCTTTTCAATTCATATCCATCCTTAACCGACCTTCAGGTGCAATTCCTTGGGAATATTACATCAGAAAATCACACAAGTGAATTTAGAAAATAAATCTATGGATCCAACTTTTTTAAGGATCAGTCATGCTCTTTCCCGAGCGTAAGATAAACATACGGATATGGACCGTAAATTGAGTGAAAGGATACTTACCTTCACCCTTATGATTTCAACCATTTATGCCCTCCTCTTCACACGACCACTCCATAACCACCTTAATTATATGGTGGTTTTCCTTTTAACTCTCCCATCATTCATTATTAATGAAGAATCGATAACCAAGTTTGAGAGTGTGGTGGAATCTTTTCATGTCGCATATTCATGGCGCTACCGACGACAGTAAATGGTAAGTCCCTTTCTGTCCCTTTCTGTCAACTATTGCATATGATATTTCCCTTATTAATTACCTGGAATATAGGTAGGATTCGTGGTAACGTGTTATAACATGATTGGCCTATGTAAAATTGATTTAAAATATATATCTTCTGTGCTAATAACGTGTTGTAAACTGAATATTTTTTTGTCTATTAATGAATGATCAATGTCCATATATATAGTGGTTTACATGAAAGGAAAAAAATTAAATATTACATAAACTAGAAAAAGTAAACCTTGGACAACAAGGAATAGCAAATAGGAAAACTATAAGTATGAGCCGACTTAGTCTTGGTTATATTGGACCGATTATCGAGTCCATCACTAATTGATTTATAACACTCCCTTTGGATGACATAATCGTGCCAGATGCTAAGGATCTTTGTAATACGCTTGGGTATGTTGCCTCATTAAAACCTTATCAGGAAAAACTTAGTTAGGACAAAATTATGGTGGAGGAAAAAGAGTACAACACATAAGTCCCTTTCTGTCCCTTTCTATCAACTATTGCATATGATATTTCCCTTATTAACTACCTGGAATATAGGTAGGATTCGTGGTAACATGTTATAACATGATTGGTCTATGTAAAATTGATTTAATATATATATCTTCTGTGCTGATAATGTGTTATAAACTGAATATTTCTTTGTCTATTAATGAATGATCAATGTCCAT
>OVBB01001339.1:0-13951 GCA_900406415.1 Isatis lusitanica | reverse complement strand
TTTGGTATATACCAAAGCATCCCATTCTTGTTCTGGTCTCCATCAGTTGAAGATCTTCCGTCAGAGTTCCTCTGCTTCTTCATCCTACCGGTTGCAATATACCGGAAATCGTGCAATCCAACATCACCGTTTTTGCCACCAGTTACAATCATAGGAGAAATCGAGCCACTACCAATGTCATTATCAAATACCGAGATAGAGCGTGCACCACCTTCGTGGAAGAAAAAGAAAAAAAAAACAAAACAAAATTGTAACGAGTTACCATGATGTTAAAATAATAGTAATGGTGATTAATCATCAGTTTTAAAGTGGTGTTATTGGAAGAGACCTTCATGACAACTGATAGATGCCTGGGAGGTTGAAGGGGGAGCTAGAGTATCCCATACCACTACGTTGACACCACTTGAGCTATATCCCGAAGCTGCAACGATAGATCCACTCGAACTAATATACTCGACATCTCTGCAGCCATAACAACAGAAAAATGGTAAACTGAGGGCAAGAATTCCAAATTGGAGTGTTTTTTTGGCATACTATCGAACGAGAACTTAAAGACTCAAGGATCATGAAACGTACGATGCATGGCCATTGAAGCAAATAGATGATTCAACAGGGTGGATATTGCTTCTTCCCCCAACTTCTGATTGCCAAGTGCATACCGTTCCATCCAGTGCAGCACTAGCAAATCTGTGTCCGCATGGACCGAATTGCACTGCTGATATTGACGCCAAAGCATATGGAGGAGGAACATTTGCAGCAGGCAGAACACCGTAAGTTGCAGTAGCTCTCTCTTTTCCAAACTGCAAGATGTAATGTTTGCACAATAAGATTAACGAGAATATTATGAAATGTCATCCTGTCACAATGCTTCATATACTATCGTTAACATAAAGTAGACTCTCGTTTAAGTGAAAGAGAAAAAGTAATTAAACAGATGATGTAAATGTTTGGGCTCACACCTCCCACAAGTAAATGTGTGTGTTGCTTGAGCCAACCAAGAAGAGAGGCATTGTTGGGTGACTAGAGAATGCTCTCGTGATAACAGTTTCAACTGTTGGGGGAGGATCAACAAATTGCTCAAACTCTTCTTGAGTTTCCCAACCTAGACCAGAGACTCCTAACCCAGTGTAATCCGGAACTCTGTGAGATTTCCCAGGCTTGGAAAGAGAAACAACACCAACGGTAGCCCCACCTAACCCAAGGTGTGCTCCTTTCTTGTCCCCAAGACCAACACCGAGTGAGACACATGTCGGAACAGGAGTTGACTCAGAGTTAGCCCAACCATTATGTGGCCAATCAGCATCTGACCAAATATAGTTTGACTGATCATAGCAGGAACCACCATCTTCTAGGTTAAAGAAAATTATACCCTGCAAGTAACAGAAAAAACCTTTTAGGGATGTGTTTGTGTCTGATGCCACATATTTACTACGAACAAGAAAACACTGCAACAAAGAATAGACATAAACTCGGTATTGTTATGGCGACATGCAATATCAGAAACCTTTATCTCGACATACAGATACAGGATAAAAACAGAAGGTGATTGGAGGTTTTCCAGGATCCAGACTCAACTTTTGCGCGGTTAAAGTTTTTGTGCATTGTATATCAAAAGTTACCCACAAGTTATCAAATTCACAAGAAAGCAAAGACAAAACAAGTCCTAAGGCAGACTGCAACAATAACTGACCTTGCGGTTGCTAGCTAATGCAGCTTGCCGATGGTTGATTACGTTGATACAAAGGGCCTGTAAGAAGATAAGAATACTCGGTCACAAAAGAAAACAATGTTTGAACAGAGAATCAGTAACTAGTTCGTTAATGTAAGAAAAACAATTACCTCTATAAGCTCTCCGGTCCTCTTATGGATTTCTTTGGGGTTCTGGAACGCTGAGTTTTCATTGGCAGTTATCTCAGATTTCTGCGAAGAATTTGAAGCGTGGCTTGCAAGTGAAACCACCTCCTTACTATTCTTACCATCTTGATTGCATGGCGCATTGAGCTCATTCTTCCCGGTTACTTCTCTGTACATATCGCTCCAATCTTCCAATGGCTTAAATTTTGACCATTCAGATATGTCAACATTTTCTAGCAAGAAAGCTTCAAATACTAGATGTGGATCAACACAAAGCTTCCAAAACCTCGCAGAAACTGCAAGGTCACCGTTGTCTTCATTCTCTATACTTGCATCTGAGATAGCTCGATTCATAAAATTTGCTTGAGGTTTTCGACATTCGTGCAACCATAACAAGGTAGGAACCTGCATTCTCTTCTCTAATTTCTGTTTCAAGAGCAATACAAGTTGTTTAACATGGTAGGAAGACAGTTGACTGAGGGTGCTAATCAGTGTTTTTCCCAGAACGGACATGATCTTCTCAGTTACACATACAATGTCACCAATGGAATCCAATGATGTCTGAGCACCAAATTTCTCAGAGGAACTACTATTCGAGATACCATCATCTACATCAATCGAAATAGATACCATCTTATGTTTCACAAAGTCTGAAACATGCTTCCAGAAACATGCTTGTGTTACAAGACGCCTTTCATCTTCTGGAATTGAGTACACTGGATAGCCAACTTCGTTGTGGTCAACAATAGAATTAAGTCCTACATCTGATGCATCTGGAACACTAACAGAAACTTCTTGGTGGTAAACTCTTTTCAGGCTTTCCAGATCAACCTCATAAGGCATATGTCCATGAAAATATGATATCGTCAGGGGCCGCACCATTCGAAAGAGACAATTTACATCTCCCAGGATCCAAGCCATTGCGAGTCTTAAGCAATATTCGACTATATCAAGAATAACTGTGAGTCTTGTTTCCAGGTTTTCTGAAGAGGAGCTCAAGCACAGCCCTATACCGGTTTTAAAACTAGAGAAGGACTGCAGAATTCCCTGAAAGTAAAATCGCAAAGCATTGGACCGCTTGGGTACAGGTCCAGATGACACCTTGTCTTCCTCAAAGCATGGCACTGAGTCTAAGCAAGTGACACTGCATGCAGCAATGATACGTGATAATACAAATGAGTTCTCTTCAGTCGCTTTTAGAATCAATTTACACAAAGCTGAATACTGGAGGAGATCTTCATCTGTGTGAAACTTATCTACTGGGCGTCCTGAGGAACTATTTTCCTGAAATATATTGTATCCCATGGATAGTAGTAACCCACGGTTGTATGCTGACAGAATCATCTGCCGATAAAAAACAAAGAAGCAGATTCACATATCAACCAAAAGTACATACATTGTCAAATTAGCTTAACTGAGAAAACAAATATGATGTGCAAGTCTTAGTAGTGAAAAAGCATACCATAGTACGTAGGAAAGATGAAGATAACGAAAACCTCTGGTAAAAATGCTCCAAAGATGTTTGTAGCTTATGTTGAAATCCAGAGAGTTTCTCACACGAAACAATTTCAGAATTCATTGAGAGTGTAGTTGCTTCCCGTAATAGCTTCGAGAGGAACTGGACGGCTAAACTCAATTTAAAACGAGTGTCCACAGTAGATGAAACAGCGCTTGATACCCAGTTAGACGAATCAGGGTCAGAAAGCTCAAGATCACCACGTGGAGTACGCAAATGTCCATTACTTGGACCGCTAGCGTGACGTATACCACCATGACCGCTCGCAGATGCTGAAAGGCATTCCAAGGCCTCGAGCTAACAAGTCTCAAAAAGAAGATAAAATTAGATTTGACAGCACGGACGACCAAACACAATTTCGGAAACAATAAAAGAAACATCTTAGCTTAAAGGATATAGTCTGCTGTCAGATCTTTTAAAGTGCAGATAAGGACAACCTCTTGATGCTAAACAACTTTTGAAAAAAGCTAGTGCCACTTCCCTATACAATATGTTCTTTTGGTTTTTTGGTAGAAACATGTAAATTTTAGAAGAAGTACCCTAAATCCTTAGTCATTGTTAAAAACACAGCAAATTATAGTTTCTGTTGTAACTTACCGGGAGCCCACATCTGCTGAAGGCGGTAGCAGCCATCAAGGTTGCCCATCTACTAAGGTTTGAAGCACTTCTTTCCCCCAATGCATTCTTCAGATTATTTTTTGTTGTCAACATGAGACAGTATAAGCCAATACTAGGATCCACAAAAGAGATGTGATTTGAAGTAACAGTAGAGCTCCCAGTAACAGGATTCTCTAGACATCCAGCCATCGCAATAATTGACTGATGGTACTCTCCTAGTTCCCACTGTATAAACCAAGGACAGCTCATAGTCATAATTTGAAACGCCAACAAAGAAAGGTGAATTCACAAGATAGCCATATTTGCAAATAATTATAATTACCTTAAGAAGGCTTGCCAGCCAGAAGTCTCCTCTCTGAACAGCAGACGGGAGTATATATTTCTCTATAAGATTACTTTCCAGGGCCCCACCCTGCCCCTCAACAAGCCGGCAAATTACGAGCGCAAGCTGCTCATCCTGAAGATTTTTCACACACACATTTATCGCAGATGAAGCTTCACCTCCAAGGAGAAAGAAACCTATAGCCAGCTCCAGTTGGTGTTTACCCATTAGCACATATGCATTTTTCAAGGCTGCTGCCTTATTTTTCTCTTCCTAAAAAAAGATGCATCAAATTAGGAGATATGTCACTCAATATGATATCTTAGATGCCCAAAGTCGTACAGNTTTCAAGGCTGCTGCCTTATTTTTCTCTTCCTAAAAAAAGATGCATCAAATTTAGGAGATATGTCACTCAATATGATATCTTAGGCGTACAGAAAAAAGGTGAAATAGAGCTTATCATCTCAAGAATATGGTTTGAACCAAATACCTGAAAATTGCGTGAAAGAAAAACCACCAAGGGTTTATCTTTCTCATTCTTGCTTATTTTGAAAAGACCAGCCAAAACTTGAATTCTATTTAAAGCTATATAGAGAAGCGCACAATCTTTAGGATTCTTGTTCTTCAGGTATTGCTGTCGGGCCAATTTCTCCATCTACAGAAAATAAATAGCATCAGAATAAGAGATGCACATCTAGTTCTTTTACCTTCTCTTCGTTGGTATCAAAAGAGAACATCATTAAAGAAAGAAAGATAAATAGGAGGAGTTTTGATAATGGGTTTCGCATAGCTAGTTTGACCCAAACATCGAATTTTGAAACTTACTCGTGGGCGCAACTGTGCTACATCTGAATACCAAAATCCAAAACCCAGTGATCGCATTTGTTGCCATGATGATTCATTGGTTAAAAGGGAACCAGACAAATTTTCTTGAGACTCTGAGTGAAAAGCCCATCCTATCATACTAGAGTCAATATCCAACTCTTCCAGAGATGCTGGGTTGCCAGAACTTCGAGCGAAGTACAGCTGTTTAAACCTAAGCGTGACCCAAAATCTACACAGCAAAACGAACACCAAAATCCAGGAAGTACAAATCAACATAAAGTATTATTTATGAAGCAAAACAAAACAAACTGCCCCCAGTACTAAAAGACCCTCTGATCAAGTTTTGGCAACTGATGTAACTTATGAGGCCGACAAACCAGCTAGAGTTAATAACGGAATAAATCTGGCCTTGCGAATTACATAAATGTGATCTTTTAGTCTTTACAGGTTAACGGAGAAAACAAACATACATGATGGAGCGTATTTTTTTGGCAACTCAGAATTCAGAAAATTAGAGAATTAGCGTACCTTCTCCCAGCTTCATCAAGACTTGCATAGGCCGAAGTAGAATGTGGATTACTAATTTCACGAAGAAGGTCAACAATTGCAAAATATTGCATCTTTTCTGTCCTGGAAATATTTCCTCCATCTGATAACTTCTCCAGCTGCTCGCAGAAGCCACTAAATTCCACGTCTGCTGCAGGTGAACTGTGACTACTATTGGGAGCAGTAGAATCCATATTGAAATTTGACTGCAACCCTGCCTGAAACTGTGAGTTCTGTAGCATTGAACCAGATGTCCCACCCCAATGGAAATCCTTAGGATTTGAGCCATTAGAAAGAGACCCTCCATAATATTTTGATAAAAGGATATCCGGACAAAGATCTGACTGTACAGCGTAATCCTTCTTGGAGGCATCACTTGACACAATATATTCAGCAAGATGCCTTAAAGCTGCGCTTGCTCGTTTCCAATTGCCTGAACACATCAGAGTTAACAATCTTTAGCTAAGGTGAAATTAACCGCATGACACAGGTAATGCTCCTGCACGAAGGAAAAATAAGAAGGGAAGGCTAAATAAAAGCTAAACAGCTTAGTTTCAGAATTGATTGAAAAAGGGAGAAACAAAAACACTTGCAGCATATCACCTGAACGTATAGCTACAAGGAGGGCTTGAGGGTGATAAAGTGGCAAAGCACCTCCTAATTTTTCCACCATATGTATCATGCTCGTAATGCCATTGATAGTATCTGAACCATATGCGGTCGCCGTTAAAGGCACACTATTGGATCGCCAGTCATCAACTGCATTACTTGGTGGAGGCAGAGGAATACACCCTCTGCTAACAGATGCCGTCTTAGCTGCTTTGACATCATTAATACCAGAATCAGATAACAGGTCAGAGTATCGGCCTTTTTCTGTAGCATTCACTAGGTTGGGAAGATTGGCTACCAAAATTTCTGGATTGTCATCAATCTTTTGCTTCTTGTCATTAACTGCCAGCCATTGACCATGTAGGCTAACATAATCATTATGAGCAAGGGCAGTCATGGCTTTAGATCCCCACCATAAACCATGAATAGCAGAAAATGTACGAGTAACAGCGAAGCATTGCCAAATTTTTGCCTCTGAAGAATAATCAGAGACAGCGAAATTGGTACTTCTGCAGGGCTGCCGAGCAATGCCATATACCCGCATCTCCTTCTGTGTGCAAACTCCAAGCATTAGATGATCATTGCCCAGAGCTGACCATCTTACAGCAACAACCTCTGCATCAACATGTAACTTATCCTCTAATATGAAAACCCCTGAATCTATAAGGTGAACAATCTCCCATACGCTAATTGTGCGGACAGCTTTTGAATGATTCTCTGCACAGAGGACTGCTATCTTGTGTCCCGAATCAGTTAGAGATATAGCACTGACAGGACTTTGGCCAATGGTAAGCACGCCAACAAGCTCCCACATAATGAAAGGTATGGAACTTTCCTGAAGATTACTTCTCCACAATTTTAAAGAGCCATCAGCTTGACCAGTTGCCATAGTATACGCTTGACTTTCAATGTTTATGTCATTCTCTAGAGCCCTGCCGCTTGGATTGACCACAGCAAAACTAGTAACTTCATCGTAACGGTGAGATTCAGGTATTTCTGAAGAGCATGATCTAACAGCGACGCATTTCGTCTTACCAGCAAAACTATCTTCGAACAACCACTTTCCCGACCCAGTACTATCAAAATCATGAAAATGACAGTCGCAGGTGCTTCCTGCTGCATCGAAATGATGCAGGGTCACTCTCCATGACAGAGCATCAAACCGTTTATCATTCATCCATGCGCTTAAAAGCAAAAACCTGTTACTTTTGAATGTCTTTCCACAAGACTCTGACAGAGGTCTTGCAAATATGCTGGTTGGACCATTCTCCAAAGGGCGGCTAACTGTAAACGGTATGGTACATATGCAATGTGTAACAAAACCAGTATAACAGCTCCCACCTTTCCTTACGCTAAAGCAATCAATGCCTTCTACATGTCCCGCAAGTAAAAAGCTCTCATCATTCAATGATGAAGGTGCCCAGCATATACTCGTATACTTCAATCTTAATTCTTGATTTTGAAGCCGCCCACAAGGTTTCCAAGAGGAAACTGATATAGGATGGTCAATAACACGGTTCAAATAATCACAAGAGCACCAGATTATTATCAAACCATTATAATCCAGAGAAGCAGTGTACCCCGCCTCACATATGATAGGAGCAAAGGCAACCTGTAGGATTTTCTCACCATGACCATCAAGATCTAATACTTTTTCCCTGATGGACTTCAATACAGTGGATTTATTTGGAGATGAATCTTCTGAGCCATGTGATTTTATTGTGTGCAAGGAAGACCAATACACCGTATTCCGCGGAGATAAATAAATTGACGAGCAGATAACTGGCGTGCCATAAAGGTTATCTCTCAATACAGAGATTTTCTTAAGGGCTAATCGATCAGAAGAACCTGTAGCATCAGCTATAGAGAGCGGTTCCACACCAATTTCATTTGTTACTTGTCTCGCCCACAATGTGATCCTGGGAAACCTCATAGGAGAGATGTCATCAAGACAATGGACAGCCCACAAAGAAGCCGAGTTTCCAGGGCCGTGTCCTACCAACCACTCACAGTTGCCAACATTCTCATGTTCATACTTTTCAGTAGAAAACAATTGATTAGTACCTTCGATGGTTTTCAATATACCCCCTGAGCGAGTTCCCCAAAAGAGAAATAAATCTCTGCCCAAATAGCCATCCAAGACCTGATTAACCTCTATCACAGCTGCCACGCAAAACGATTTTTTATGATCATTCACATCTTTCGTGCCTTTTTTTGTCTTTCCACCATCTACCTCGCACCATAATCTTACTGCCCCATCCAAGCAACATGTCATGAGCACATTCCTCATCGAATTCCCTACACATATTGCAGACTGCTCTGCAGCCACCGGTCTCCACTGAATCATCGATATTCTCTGAGGATGAGGCAACTCAACTTTACGATATGACTCCCCGTCACTGTAATAGGCGAGGACACGTTTACCTGCCTCACCACACTCGGCTGGAAACTTGGTCCAAGAGGTAGCTGTCGCAAAAGGACCTTCCAAGGACCAGGTGGAGGAAACCAGATCTTGAAGGTAATCTCCTGGGAACTTCCAAGCTATTTCCCAGGACTGGTTCCTTCTCTTCCACAAAACAATATCAGTTCCACCAACTATGATCCCATCCCCGGATCCTGTCCACTCAATTGCTTCAACTTTTGTTGCTTGGACCATTACAGCATTCTGACTCCAACAAAAAGAACCTGAATATGAGTAAAAGACATACAAATTTAAGATATCCAAACTAAATTGGGATTTGGGAGAAGGAAGACACACATTCTAATCATTTCCTTTGATAACCATTCTCAAGAGGCTGCACTGACTATTTAACTAGTCACTTGAATTGCTCAAAACGTCGAAAAGCTCNGCCGACAAACCAGCTAGAGTTAATAACGGAATAAATCTGGCCTTGCGAATTACATAAATGTGATCTTTTAGTCTTTACAGGTTAACGGAGAAAACAAACATACATGATGGAGCGTATTTTTTTGGCAACTCAGAATTCAGAAAATTAGAGAATTAGCGTACCTTCTCCCAGCTTCATCAAGACTTGCATAGGCCGAAGTAGAATGTGGATTACTAATTTCACGAAGAAGGTCAACAATTGCAAAATATTGCATCTTTTCTGTCCTGGAAATATTTCCTCCATCTGATAACTTCTCCAGCTGCTCGCAGAAGCCACTAAATTCCACGTCTGCTGCAGGTGAACTGTGACTACTATTGGGAGCAGTAGAATCCATATTGAAATTTGACTGCAACCCTGCCTGAAACTGTGAGTTCTGTAGCATTGAACCAGATGTCCCACCCCAATGGAAATCCTTAGGATTTGAGCCATTAGAAAGAGACCCTCCATAATATTTTGATAAAAGGATATCCGGACAAAGATCTGACTGTACAGCGTAATCCTTCTTGGAGGCATCACTTGACACAATATATTCAGCAAGATGCCTTAAAGCTGCGCTTGCTCGTTTCCAATTGCCTGAACACATCAGAGTTAACAATCTTTAGCTAAGGTGAAATTAACCGCATGACACAGGTAATGCTCCTGCACGAAGGAAAAATAAGAAGGGAAGGCTAAATAAAAGCTAAACAGCTTAGTTTCAGAATTGATTGAAAAAGGGAGAAACAAAAACACTTGCAGCATATCACCTGAACGTATAGCTACAAGGAGGGCTTGAGGGTGATAAAGTGGCAAAGCACCTCCTAATTTTTCCACCATATGTATCATGCTCGTAATGCCATTGATAGTATCTGAACCATATGCGGTCGCCGTTAAAGGCACACTATTGGATCGCCAGTCATCAACTGCATTACTTGGTGGAGGCAGAGGAATACACCCTCTGCTAACAGATGCCGTCTTAGCTGCTTTGACATCATTAATACCAGAATCAGATAACAGGTCAGAGTATCGGCCTTTTTCTGTAGCATTCACTAGGTTGGGAAGATTGGCTACCAAAATTTCTGGATTGTCATCAATCTTTTGCTTCTTGTCATTAACTGCCAGCCATTGACCATGTAGGCTAACATAATCATTATGAGCAAGGGCAGTCATGGCTTTAGATCCCCACCATAAACCATGAATAGCAGAAAATGTACGAGTAACAGCGAAGCATTGCCAAATTTTTGCCTCTGAAGAATAATCAGAGACAGCGAAATTGGTACTTCTGCAGGGCTGCCGAGCAATGCCATATACCCGCATCTCCTTCTGTGTGCAAACTCCAAGCATTAGATGATCATTGCCCAGAGCTGACCATCTTACAGCAACAACCTCTGCATCAACATGTAACTTATCCTCTAATATGAAAACCCCTGAATCTATAAGGTGAACAATCTCCCATACGCTAATTGTGCGGACAGCTTTTGAATGATTCTCTGCACAGAGGACTGCTATCTTGTGTCCCGAATCAGTTAGAGATATAGCACTGACAGGACTTTGGCCAATGGTAAGCACGCCAACAAGCTCCCACATAATGAAAGGTATGGAACTTTCCTGAAGATTACTTCTCCACAATTTTAAAGAGCCATCAGCTTGACCAGTTGCCATAGTATACGCTTGACTTTCAATGTTTATGTCATTCTCTAGAGCCCTGCCGCTTGGATTGACCACAGCAAAACTAGTAACTTCATCGTAACGGTGAGATTCAGGTATTTCTGAAGAGCATGATCTAACAGCGACGCATTTCGTCTTACCAGCAAAACTATCTTCGAACAACCACTTTCCCGACCCAGTACTATCAAAATCATGAAAATGACAGTCGCAGGTGCTTCCTGCTGCATCGAAATGATGCAGGGTCACTCTCCATGACAGAGCATCAAACCGTTTATCATTCATCCATGCGCTTAAAAGCAAAAACCTGTTACTTTTGAATGTCTTTCGACAAGAATCTGACAGAGGTCTTGCAAATATGCTGGTTGGACCATTCTCCAAAGGGCGGCTAACTGTAAACGGTATGGTACATATGCAATGTGTAACAAAACCAGTATAACAGCTCCCACCTTTCCTTACGCTAAAGCAATCAATGCCTTCTACATGTCCCGCAAGTAAAAAGCTCTCATCATTCAATGATGAAGGTGCCCAGCATATACTCGTATACTTCAATCTTAATTCTTGATTTTGAAGCCGCCCACAAGGTTTCCAAGAGGAAACTGATATAGGATGGTCAATAACACGGTTCAAATAATCACAAGAGCACCAAATTATTATCAAACCATTATAATCCAGAGAAGCAGTGTACCCCGCCTCACATATGATAGGAGCAAAGGCAACCTGTAGGATTTTCTCACCATGACCATCAAGATCTAATACTTTTTCCCTGATGGACTTCAATACAGTGGATTTATTTGGAGATGAATCTTCTGAGCCATGTGATTTTATTGTGTGCAAGGAAGACCAATACACCGTATTCCGCGGAGATAAATAAATTGACGAGCAGATAACTGGCGTGCCATAAAGGTTATCTCTCAATACAGAGATTTTCTTAAGGGCTAATCGATCAGAAGAACCTGTAGCATCAGCTATAGAGAGCGGTTCCACACCAATTTCATTTGTTACTTGTCTCGCCCACAATGTGATCCTGGGAAACCTCATAGGAGAGATGTCATCAAGACAATGGACAGCCCACAAAGAAGCCGAGTTTCCAGGGCCGTGTCCTACCAACCACTCACAGTTGCCAACATTCTCATGTTCATACTTTTCAGTAGAAAACAATTGATTAGTACCTTCGATGGTTTTCAATATACCCCCTGAGCGAGTTCCCCAAAAGAGAAATAAATCTCTGCCCAAATAGCCATCCAAGACCTGATTAACCTCTATCACAGCTGCCACGCAAAACGATTTTTTATGATCATTCACATCTTTCGTGCCTTTTTTTGTCTTTCCACCATCTACCTCGCACCATAATCTTACTGCCCCATCCAAGCAACATGTCATGAGCACATTCCTCATCGAATTCCCTACACATATTGCAGACTGCTCTGCAGCCACCGGTCTCCACTGAATCATCGATATTCTCTGAGGATGAGGCAACTCAACTTTACGATATGACTCCCCGTCACTGTAATAGGCGAGGACACGTTTACCTGCCTCACCACACTCGGCTGGAAACTTGGTCCAAGAGGTAGCTGTCGCAAAAGGACCTTCCAAGGACCAGGTGGAGGAAACCAGATCTTGAAGGTAATCTCCTGGGAACTTCCAAGCTATTTCCCAGGACTGGTTCCTTCTCTTCCACAAAACAATATCAGTTCCACCAACTATGATCCCATCCCCGGATCCTGTCCACTCAATTGCTTCAACTTTTGTTGCTTGGACCATTACAGCATTCTGACTCCAACAAAAAGAACCTGAATATGAGTAAAAGACATACAAATTTAAGATATCCAAACTAAATTGGGATTTGGGAGAAGGAAGACACACATTCTAATCATTTCCTTTGATAACCATTCTCAAGAGGCACACTGACTATTTAACTAGTCACTTGAATTGCTCAAAACGTCGAAAAGCTCTTAGAAAATAGAGCAACGCTCCGAATTCAGGCTTACCATTCAGATCGCTAAGATCACGCGCGAAGAGGCAAATACAGTTCCCAGACCCAACCGCGAGCTCGCCTACAGACGGCTTTACAGGAGACCAGGAAACGGCAGTGACTGGAGAAGAAACGTCGCCGGAAACCTCGACAACCTGACGGAAAAATGGTCCGTTCGTGGAGTCTTCGCCGCGGAGAGGGGAAGGAAGGTGGGAGATGACAAGGAGAGTGGATGCTCCGTAAGCAAGCCATGAGTAACCGGCGAAGTCCGGGAGCCAGTCAATAGAAGACTGGGATCGGGAAGGAGCCGGTGGGACGATCTCCGATCTTAATAGCCGGAGAGGTAACTGATCGATCGGATCTGTGACTGAGATCGGGTCGTGGCTCGTCTCCGGCATTTTCACGGGTTTTAACGGAAAACACACAAATCTTAGACCAAATTATGTTTTCCGTTTGAGCTACACGCAAATCACTAACCAGGATGATCACTGAACCCTCCTCAGGAACCAGAAGGTTCGATGAAGAATCCGGCTCCGGCCTGTCCCAATTTGGCCCATGTCGCATTTGGGCTTGCTAAAGTATCTAATTGTATTTTGATTTTGAATATATGACTCTTGCTAATGGTACGAAAATGTATATTAGCACATTGTGCTAAATAAAATACAACACGGTTTGGCATCGATTACATTGAAGATTATTTTTCCTTTGTAATCGTATGATTTGGCAAAATATGTCAAAACTCATCCAACTGTATCAGTCAAAAGATTATAAAAGATAATCTTGATGAAAAGCAATGCATTAATGTTTTTGACCTTTCGAATATGAAAAAATATCAGCTGGTCAAAACTGAAATCAATCATCATGTTTCAATCTAAAATAAATAGGAAACCAAAAAAAAAAATAAAAAAAAATAAAAAATTTGCAAGGATGAGTTTTTGACAAGTTAAGGCGTGCACGAACTTTGATGATGACTCGACCAATAAAGAATGAAGTCCTTCGAAAACACCGACCAGGAGTCTTGATCCCTTCTTACTCTTTCTTTTTTTAAAACACATTCTAAAATACTCAATAGTCCCAAACAACATCGACCCTACTAAACACTCTATAATGATGCTAGATCATGCACCTCGCGTAATCCTAAAACTCGTATGTATAAT
>OVBB01001338.1:0-12093 GCA_900406415.1 Isatis lusitanica | reverse complement strand
AAAAAAAAAAAAGAGGTGAGTTATTTGATATTTTATATATATGCCATTATGTTTGCCTTTAGACATCTGTCTTATATAGATCTATCTATTTTCTTTCATTTGGCATTAATTTCCCTAGCATTTGCATCTTATGTGTGCTGTAATATACTTATATAAAAGTGTTTTGATAATATTGGAACATTTCCTACATATTTTCTAAGGTGATCTTTCTTCATATTAGTGTCTCAAAAAGTAGTTTTAGATCATTTCTTATTACATATTTATAGAAATTTTTGCTTAACATTTCCAACACGCGGATCTAGTGAAGACGGAACGGGCACACATACCCCCATCAACTTTCTTAAAACCTTAATTACATTATGTACAATATCAAAAAATTCTGAATGTGTTTTGGAAAATTCCTATTAGTGCCGCCGTTAGATGGTAAATTTCTATTAGTGTCCCGTTCCATTTTTGTTATGTTTTTTATTTTCTTCATTATCACCAATTATTACCTTTTTGTGATTCTCATTTTCTTAAAATAATACAACTTTTTCTGTTTTTGAATAATAGATTTTTTATGTTTTCACACATATTACAAAAACATATTAAAATTTGACAATAAATATATATTATTCTTTACANTAAATATATATTATTCTTTACAATTAACAATTTTCAATAGCTTTAAACTAATAATAATTCAAAACCTCCAATTAATTTTTTAGAAGTTTATTTTATCATTAATATTTAATAAAATTGCAAAGAAAAGTTAAAAAAAATCTATTTAAAGTGTTTTTTTTGAAAAATAGATTACTTCCAATCTAGTATACTTTTTACCATAGCTTATATATTTTTAAAAGCTACAATTTTTGTGCCCCGGTAAAATATATTCCTACATCTGCCCCTGAGCACGAATATGTATATATTAACATATCTAAGGATTGGTTCTGTATTTTCAAACGCGTCACTTATGTACTTGTTGATTCTGTGGGACATAAGTTTGAAGCAAGCAGCACATCAGTTGTAGAAAAGTAATTTATAATACAAATATGGTGAGAAAATGTTTTATATATTATAGCAGTCACTCATGCATGGTTTTGTCCAATGTCCATCCAAAAAAGCTCAAGCAAAAAACATGTCGAGACAAGAGCGAGGTTCTTGGACAGGTGATAGTGCATTCTTTAGTATCAGATTCAATGATATTTCAACTCTTCTTTTCTGATAAAAATAACAAAATAAAGTAAAGCATCAGAGGTATAAAGTTGGCCACATACACCTTAAGTTATTCTTCATAGTCCATAATAGCTTAGTGGGTATAATCATAAAGCTTCTTTATGCAAAGGAAAGATATGTATACTCCTTTTCTTCATTTAAATTATTATTTAAATTATCTTTTCTCATAAAATGCATCTATCTGATTCTGATCGTCTACAAAAAACATGAACCCTCCTTTTGTTTTTATAAGCCTATCATTAATTTCAGTCTTCCAACTTGTAAGCTTTCCTCTTCCCCTCATCTTTTCCTCCCAAACCCAAAATTTAGCTCTCTTTCTTGCATCCTAAGTTAGCTCCTCCTGGTTCCTTTTGATCTTTCCTTGAAATGCGTCTCAGATTTTTCCCCCTTTTTGTTCTCTTCTTTTGCTTCAACAACAACCAATCATGGGGCTTGATGAGTTCGAACCAACAACCACAATTCTTCAAGCTTATGAAAACCTCCCTTGCCGGCGACGCTTTGTCCTCTTGGAATCTTTCTGACACGGCTGATGCTACTTACTACTGTAACTTCACCGGCGTATCGTGCGACGGTCAAGGGCTAGTCACTGATCTTGATCTTTCCGGGTGGTCTCTCTCCGGGATTTTTCCAGATGGGATTTGCTCTTACTTCCCAAACCTTCGTATTCTTCGTCTCTCTCGCAACCATCTCAACAGAAGCAGCAGCTTCCTTAGTTCCATCCCTGAGTGTTCTCTCCTTCGAGAGCTAAACATGAGCTCTCTCTATCTCACGGCCACGCTCCCTGATTTCTCACCCATGAAATCTCTAAGTGTCATCGACATGTCCTGGAACCACTTCACCGGTAGCTTTCCACTCTCGATTTTTAATCTCACGGATTTAGAGTATCTCAATTTCAATGAGAACCCAGAGCTCGATCTGTGGACTCTACCGGATTATGTCTCCAAGCTCACGAAGCTCACACACATGCTCTTGATGACCTGTATGCTCCACGGTAATATCCCGAGATCCATTGGGGATTTGACTTCCCTTGTTGATCTCGAACTCAGCGGAAACTTCCTTTCCGGCGAGATACCAAAAGAAATTGGGAATCTTTCCAACTTAAGGCAGCTTGAGCTTTACTATAACTATCACTTAAGCGGAAGTATACCAGAGGAAATCGGTAATCTCAAGAATCTTACGGACATCGATATCTCGGTTAGCAGGTTAACCGGAAGCATTCCGGAATCAATATGCAGTCTTCCAAAACTCCGAGTGCTACAGCTTTACAACAACAGCTTAACCGGTGAGATTCCCAAGTCACTTGGCAATTCAACAACCTTAAAGATCTTGTCTCTGTACGATAACTACTTAACCGGTGAACTCCCGCCAAATCTGGGATCTTCCTCGCCTATGATCGCTCTTGATGTCTCTGAAAATCGTCTCTCGGGTCCTCTTCCGACCCAAGTTTGCAAGTCCGGTAAGCTTTTGTACTTTCTTGTTCTGCAAAACAGGTTCTCTGGTTCGATCCCTGCGACTTATGGGAGGTGCAAGACTCTTATACGGTTCCGTGTTGCGAGCAACCGCCTTGTGGGAGCTATACCACAAGAAGTTACGTCTCTCCCCCATGTCTCCATCATCGACTTGGCTTACAACTTCTTATCCGGTCCAATACCTAATTCGATCGGCAACGCCTGGAATTTGTCAGAGCTGTTTATGCAGGGTAATAAAATATCCGGTGTTATACCTTACGAGATCTCTCATGCCACCAATCTCGTGAAGCTTGATCTCAGCAACAATCAATTGTCTGGTCCAATACCTTCAGAGATCGGAAGACTCAGAAAACTGAATTTACTTGTGTTGCAAGGCAACCACCTCGACTCTTCAATTCCTGAGTCGCTTTCTAATCTCAAATCTCTCAACGTTCTCGATTTGTCCAGCAATCGCCTCACCGGAAGAATCCCAGAAAACCTATCCGAGTTGCTCCCAACCTCAATTAATTTCTCCAGCAACGAGCTCTCTGGTCCCATCCCCGTTTCGTTGATAAGAGGAGGTCTTGTAGAAAGCTTTTCCGATAACCCTAACCTCTGTGTTCCACCAAACGCTGGATCATCGGATTTAAACTTTCCCATGTGTCAAGAGGCACCCATCAAGAAGAAGCTTAGCCCGATCTGGGCAATTCTTGTCTCAGTCTTTATCCTAGTCCTTGGTGGCATCATGGTTTACTTAAGGCAACGGCTGAGTAAAAACAGAGCAGTGATAGAGCAAGACGAGACCTTCATGTCTTCTTTCTTCTCCTACGACGTCAAGAGTTTCCACCGCATAAATTTTGACCAAAGAGAGATCCTCGAAGCTCTTGTGGACAAGAACATTGTAGGCCACGGTGGTTCAGGCACGGTCTATAGGGTAGAGCTTAAATCCGGAGAAGTAGTTGCGGTGAAGAAACTATGGAGCCAGAGCAGCAAAGACTCAGCTTCTGAAGACCGATTGCATTTGAACAAAGAGTTGAAAACTGAAGTTGAAACGCTCGGGAGTATTCGCCATAAGAACATCGTCAAACTCTTCAGCTATTTCTCAAGTTTGGATTGTAGTCTTTTGGTATATGAGTATATGCCTAATGGTAACTTATGGGACGCTCTTCACAAAGGCTTTGTTCATCTGGAGTGGCCTATTCGTCATCAAATCGCGGTTGGAGTCGCTCAAGGATTGGCATACCTTCACCATGATCTCTCCCCGCCAATCATTCATCGGGACATCAAATCCACCAACATCTTATTAGATGTAAATTATCATCCTAAAGTTGCAGACTTCGGCATTGCAAAGGTGTTGCAGGCGAGAGGAAAAGATTCAACCACAACCGTTATTGCCGGCACCTATGGTTACTTGGCACCAGGTAAGAATACCTCTATTAACCTCATTTGGTGGAACTTTGCAAAGCTTTTACAAAATAAAAAAAAAAGATGTAACGAGGTCTTGGCAAAATATGATCACCATTGTAACTTGATTAAAACTATTAGTTTTTAGATTAAAACTTGTTCGCGTATGGGTTTATCGATTTGTTTTGGAGTTTTGAATTTATTTATTTAAAGAAAAAAATTAGAGACAAAAATACGATTTGGTGATGCTAGTTTTGTGATTAATGTTTTTGAAAAATACTACCTTCAGTTTCCTCCCTTTTCAACAATTCATGAATATTCATTTGATCGCGTCTTTTCGAATGTAGTACACATTTTCTGTTAGCCACTTGATGAATTTGTATTTGGTAATGGCAGAATATGCATACTCCTCCAAAGCAACAATCAAATGCGACGTATACAGTTTCGGAGTCGTGTTAATGGAGCTAATCACGGGGAAGAAACCGGTGGACTCGTGTTTTGGTGAGAACAAGAACATAGTGAATTGGGTGTCAACAAAGATTGACACAAAAGAAGGATTGATTGAGACATTAGACAAGAGATTATCGGAATCATCGAAATCCGACATGATCAACGTTTTGCGTGTGGCTATCCGTTGTACGAGCAGAACTCCAACAATCCGTCCTACCATGAACGAAGTCGTCCAGCTTCTCATTGATGCAGCGCCTCAAGCAGGACTCGACATGACCTCTAAATCCACTATCAAAATTAAGGATGCAGTACTACCAGATATTCTCACACAAACAAAACTCTAGTACATGCTTTCTTGATGAAGAGGTGTAGCAATAATTCCTATTTATAACTTCTAAACATATCCTGTATTTAACATAGATGAAACTGCTTAATTATTATATAATATATATGAGGCCTTCTATGTATTGAAAATATATCCTTTAAAGAGTTTGGTTATTTCCGGTTTTGCTTCTCCGATTTGAAATCATCGTAGGCAAGTACACAATGGAATTTTTGTCAAAAACAAAACAAAAACACGATGCCAGATCATCAAACTAATTGACAGCTGCTTCAACATAACGCATAGAATCCAACTGTTTATGTAGTAAATGAATTATAATAATTCACAAGACCCTTTTTATTTATTGTGGACTTTAAATTCGTCATTCTTCTTTATTCATCGTAAGTGGAACTTCTTTTTCGATTGCATGGAATGGAAGTGGATTCTTCATTTTTTGTTTTTATAAACCTAAAAAGAGAAAAGTCAATATATATATAGCCTATATACGTCTGCATATATATTCATTAGTTTGATCCGAATTCGTTGATAGTCATAATTGTCTCTCTATATCAGCAAAGGGACAAAGGAAAAAGCAAGATACTCAATTTTATTCTCTCTTTCTTTTTTTTCCCCACAGAAATTACCATCAATCACGATCAAATGGTTTATAATTAACAGAGTAATCAAGAAAGCGTTTTCTCACATATTTTCTATATAGTTTGTACAATGGTTATATTATTTTATATCTGTTGGGGTCAAAATCCCCTCCTCAGGAATTGATGAACTTAAGAAAAATAGATAAGAATTCAGGGCCAGCCACCCATGATCTTCTCAGCACGAGGCTGGATGCTCGGACTTATCTCAGAGTGAGTCCAGCCGCCCATAACCTTCTCAACATGAAGATGGGCGCCTGAACTTATCCTGAACTAAGTCCAGCCGCCATTCATCCTCTCATCAAGACATGGCGGCTGGACATGTCCCGGACTAAGTCCAGCCACCCATCATCCTTCCATCAGTACATAGCGGCTGGACATGTCCCGGACTAACTCCAGCTGCCCATCACACTTTAATCAGTACATGGCGGCTGGACATGTCCCAGACTAAGTCCAGCTGTCCATCATCCTTCCTTCGAGCATATTCCCGGGCTCGGATCAGTCCAAAGCAAGGCGTCTACACGTTCTGATCCTGAGATTTGGTCAGCCGCCCACGAGCATTGGCAGCCACCCACGAACACTGGTCAGCCGTCCGTGAATCTTCGCCAGCCGCCCGTGGACCTTGGCCAGCCGCCGTGGACCTTGGCCAACCGCCCGTGGACTTTGGCCAGCCGCCCAAACACACTAGGTAGTGAACGGGCGGCTGGACATCAACATGAAGCAGGCGGCTGAAGGTCTGAGGGAAAGAACGGGCGGCTCGGTCCCGAAAGTCGGAAAAACGTCTAAAACACTATTCACACGGGAAAAATCGTTAAAATATTGTTCATCTCGAGAAAAATGTTAACCGAAGAATCAATTTAAGCTTAATTGAGATCCGGTTTACCATTCGTCGGTTATTACTCACGGTTTACTGTTCATCGGGTACTAAAAAGTTGGGTCGGATCATGCGACGGATTTCTGAAGGTTTCGGGCCAGGAAACGGGCCCAAAAGACTGAATCGGCGGCTGGAAGGAAAAAACTTTATCCCACATTGCCCAGAAGGAGTCTAGGTCTCCTAGGTCTCGTAGTATAAATACATACGCTTGTACAAGGTTTAAACCATCCCAAATTTGAGTATTAAGAGCTTTAGTATTATAAGACTTATTTAAGCTTTTGCTATTGTTCTTGTACTATGAAATATTACTTAATAAAATTGTCTTTTCATCTTTTTTGCATTTTTGGTCCTCTAATTATTTAAAATAGAATTTTCGGATCCCCATAAAATATAAGTTTTGATAGTGTGAGTTTCGGCTCTCATAATATCAACCTCAAAAATATAATTAAGATCACAAAAAACATTCAACAATAGAAAAGGGCCAGCAGCCCGTCCTTCTTCGATTGACGGACCTGCCGCCCAGCGTTTCGCAAGAGAAAAAGGCCAGCTGCCCACTATCCTTAGTAAGATGGGACATGCACCCTCTTTCCAGACCAGAACGAGCATGTTTCCCAAGACATAAAGCAAAGAAAAACCATAGTCTTATTGAAACCTCAAAAAAAAAAAAATCAGCACGGACCAGGAACCTGGCCAGATATGATAAAAGTCCAGAAACAAAAGCCTCAACAAATACTAAAAGCAAAAAGCTCAAAAAAACTAGGCAAGGGCCGAATTACAAAATCAAGAATCCGTGCCAAACGCCTTCACAGTAGCAAGGTCCGAAATTCCAATAACCGTTTCGTTGGATCCAGACAGATCGGCTACCCCAAGTGAAGTAGCTTCCTCTTCAATCGAACCGACCTCAGGCGCTCGGACATTACTAGCTCCGGAGAGCGGAGCCAATTGAGAGATAATCTCCCCTTGAACCTGGGCAATCACCTTGTCGAACTGACCTTCGGTCCTATCAAAGCCACTTTTCCACTCGGACAGTTTCACCTTTCCTCATCAAGACTAGGCAGATCAGATCCTTGAAGTAACACGATGAGCTCGAGATTACTTGTTATCTGAGCCAAATCCACTTCTTGGGTCCTTGCCTCAGACAGAGACTAAAGATTCTCCTTCAGCTCGTCCAGGAAGGTACGGAACTTGGCGACAGAAGCCTTGCAGCCATCCCCGTAGGCCCTCTGCACCTTTGAACTACGTGAAGCCTTCGCACTGGCAAGCTGATCCTTCAAGGTCTTCAAATCTTTGGTCTGATGCAGATCTTTGGCTTCAAGGCGGGTCTTAGAATGCACCGCCTCATCCTTCTCCGCATGCAGCGAAACAAACTACTTCTCGAGATCACCAAGTTTTCTCCTTACTGATCGGGCGTCCTCCTGAGCCTCTTCGGCACGCTTGTGGATTCCACGTACAGCAGCATCGTACGAGCTGACACACTTGTTCACGGAGGACATAAACTGAGAAAAAATAGAAAGGATTAGTCGCGTACATATGAAAATTCAGAAAATTCAGAAAAGCAAGAAGGAGCGAACCTTCATCCCGCTCAGGGCCATGTCCTCATATTTTTCGAACTCGTCTAAACCCTCGCAAGAGGGGAAATTGAAACTCGCGTCTGTAATCGCCAAAAAACTCCTAGCCGCTTGGCGACGGTTCTAACAAACCGCTTCGGGAAAAGCAAGACCAAGCGAAGAAACCGTCTGCGGACCTTCCAAAGAAGAACTTTTGGCGCCACCGTCAATGGAGCAACCCACCTCTCTCTTGCGCAGCTCACCGTTTGCCCCGTTCAGGACATAGACAACTCCGCCAGCCGCCGGCTGAGTGTTAGGCCAAAACTTCGCGATATTCCGCGCCAAAATAACCTCTTTTTTCAATGGAGTAACCACAACGGTCGATAGAGCTAGCTTGTCAGCAGGCCACTCCGGTGGAGGGATGGCTAGAATACCGTCAGCTAGTCCTGACTCCGAGGAGTGAACCGCCGCCTTACCTTTGGGACTTTTCCCTAACTTACTCGCATCTCCGGTTCCCGTCCCACTTTTCTCCATCTGTTTCCTCTCGCGAAGGGGTAGCCTAACCATGTTAGCAAGTAAAAAGGACGATCAATTTCGAAATATTTAATGAGGAAAAACAGAGGAAAGAGGTGCGCATATATACGGCCGGGCGGTCTGAATCCTAGTGCAGAACGAAATCGGATTTTTTCCAAATTCTGGTCCAGCACCCATGAGTTTCAGGCACAAGAAAGGAGAAGTTGTCTTTAAATCAATATCATCAAAAACAAAAACAAAAAAGAGAAAGAAGAAGGAAAAGGAAAAAATCCTTTATTGAACAAGAATATCATTTAGTTCATCAATCCCGATAAAACACTCCATACAAACGTCTGCCGCTTCTCGACATGGAAGCAACGGGCTGGGGGGCTAACTGTTGGGGTCAAATCCCCTCCTCGGGGATTTATGAACTTAAGAAAAATAGACAAGAACTTAGGGCCAGCCGCCCATTATCTTCTGCAGCACGAGGCTGGATGCTCGGACTTATCTCGGAGTGAGTCCTGCCGCCCATGACCTTCTCAACACGAAGATGGGCGCCTGAACTTATCCCGGACTAAGTCCAGCCATTCATCCTCTTATCAAGACATGGCAGCAGGACATGTCCCAGACTAAGTCCAGCCGCCCACCGTCCTTCAATCAGTACATGGCGGCTGGACATGTCGCGGACTAAGTCCAGTCGCCCATCGTCCTTCCTTCGAGCATATTCCCGGGCCCGGACCAGTCCAAAGCAAGGCGTCTACACGTTCTGATCCTGAGATTTGGCCAGCCGCCCACGAGCATTGGCAGTCGGCCACGAACACTGGTCAGCCGTCCGTGGATCTTGGCCAGCCGCCCGTGGATCTTGGCCAGCCGCCCGTGGACCTTGGCCAGCCGCAGTGGACCTTGGACAGCCGTCGTGGACCTTGGCCAGCCGCCATGGACCTTGGCCAACCGCCCGTGGACTTTGACCAGCCGCCCAAACACACAAGGTAGTGAACGGGCGGCTGGACATCAACATGAAGCGGGCGGCTGAAGGTCTGAGGGAAAGAATGGGCGGCTCGGTTCCGAAAGTCGGAAAAACGTCCGGAACACTATTCACGCAGGAAAAACTGTTAAAATATTGTTCGTCTTGAGAAAAAAGTTAACCGAAGAATCAATTTAAGCTTAATTGAGATCCGGTTTACCGCTCGTCGGTTATTACTCACGGTTTACAGTTCATCGAGTACTAAAAAGTTGGGCTGTGTCAAGATCTGATCATGCGATGGATTGTTGAAGGTTTCAGGCCAGGAAACGGGCCCAAAAGACTGAATCAGCGGCTGGAAGGAAGAAACTTTGTCCCACATTGCCCATAAGGAGTCTAGGTCTCCTAGGTCTCTTAGTATAAATACATACGTTTGTATAAGGTTTAAACCATCCCAAATTCGAGTATTAAGAGCTTTAACATTATAAGACTTATTTAAGCTTTTGCTATTATTCTTGTACTACGAAATATTACTTAATAAAATCGTCTTTTCATCTTTTTTGCATTTTCGGTCCTTTAGTTCTTTAAAATAAAATTTTCGGATCCCCATAAAATATAAGTTTTGAGAGTGTGAGTTTCGGCTCTCATAATATCAACCTCAAAAATATTGTTTTTACATTAAAATGGTTCTGTGTTTTTGAGAAAAATATATTGAACTATGTATTCCATGATATTGGAAAGATTGTCTGCATAAATAGAAGTCTTATTTCCCGCAAAGAAAATGAGCAAGCAGACGAGGACAACAAGGAGTCATCTTTTGGAATTGGTGTATATTGATTCAGTCTCTCCACACTGGTTCACAATAAAAATATAGTTTTGGTTTTTTTTCCTTGTTGTAAGAAAAAGATTTTGAACTTGGTTTAGAAGAAAATAGAATATAAGTTTGTGCATAACTCTCACACACTTACTTCGGCAGTTAGAGTGGTGAAGCAGTTTTGTAGACTGTCTTTGTATTTTCGTGCTCTGCTATAAATCATAAGAGATTTGGTTTCAGAGGCTTTCATTAATAAGTTTTGTGAGATGTGCAGTCGCCAGTGGTTTTTTTCTATGTCTCTGGCACTTGTGTTCCCTCCAAATGTGGTAGATGGTTATCTGAAATGTGTATTTCAGTAATAATAACTTGGTGATGCCGATAGTATGGTTTAAAATTGTTTATAGGAGACACCTCTTTCTAGTGACAGTAGTCAATATATAAAGTGTTTACCAAAATAGGATCACATGATGCCCTTAACAAAAATGAACCTTCATGATCCAAAATTGTAGCTCAAGGCGAGAGAGGATGGAGCTAAGTCGTTCCATTTATACGCTTTATTATGCTTTGTTATGCTAAGAAATTGTCGTGGCTTGTAGCTTCGTTTAATCGATGAATGAAATATAAATATTTGCAACTCTTTTTCTTGTCGTTGTGTAAAGGTCATAACCAACAATGACCAGTTCATAAGCGTGGAGCATAAGATGACAAGACATGAATCTTCTGGTATACATCATTGGTGTATCAACTGTTTCCTGGAGCATTTCTACAAATCTAATCTTTAAGAGCATCAGCAACTGGCATACTAAACAAGCTACATATTTTAATTAGCATAGAAATATACATTTATTACGGTCATTGAGGTTGCACACATGCTGAACCTTCGCATTTGTAGTAGATCCGCACACAATGAAAAGGAACGCTTTTGTTTCCGTTTCTATCGCATTGAAAATGGAACAAAAGAATCGGACTGAAAATATCCGTTAAACCTTGTTTATCGTTGGACTGGAACTATTTCTCCATGATATTAAGGTAAATAGGAAACTCACCAATTTTTGCAATCACGATAATTTGGCTATATTTTACACAGACTTGACATAGTCTGTGCACATATAAAGAAATGTTCCAAAAGAAGAGTTTTGAAAAAAAATAACATCGCACCCTCTGCCGATATCTGTTATTTTCTACCGGTTAACATCGCACCCTCTGCCAAAAGAAGATAATTTGTAAATAAAACTAACATTACATGTTCTCCCACATCTACCATACATGCTCCGCCGATATCTGCAAGACATTCTCTGCCCATATCTGCCATATTCGCTCGGCCCATATCAAACATAGACGCTCGCATATACAAATACGTTAAATTTTTGGTTGGGCCTGTTTTGGGCCCATGAGTATAAAACCAAAATTAGAGTTTTGTTATTCCTTCACTCATCCGTCATCACATCATTCAACATGGACGAAGATCCCTCCGCCGCCAACCCCTCCTCCTCTCGAGAATCTCTTCTCGAGGTAATCAATATCGCCTGATCCGTTAGTAGTCCTATATGTAATATGTTCGTCTATATCAAAGGAAATTACTTGGATAGGATCGCTTTTTAATACGAAATTTGTTGTCACTTAACTCATAGGTGATCCATTTTTCACTGACACGATTGAATTGTCTAATGTTGTTGTTGGGGTCGAAATCCCCTCCTCGAAGATTAACAAAACGAGAATCCAAGACCAAGATCAAACGNATGAACCGGGCAAGACCAGCCGCACACAAGGCATGGGCCGGCGGCCGGGACACGGCCAGCCGCCCACGATCCCTCCAAGGCATGGTCCGGCGGCCGGGACACGGCCAGCCGCCCATTTCCTCTCGGACACGGCCCGGCGGCTGGGACATGGCC